>JANRGW010037886.1:5227-18956 GCA_024733675.1 Psilopsiagon aymara
GAAGACTGAGGCAAAGAAGTCATTAAGAACCTCAGCCTTCTCCAAATCCAGGGTAGCCAGTTCTCCTCATAGCTTCCTGAGAGGGCCCACGTTGTGCCTAGCCTGTCCTTTATTTGCAGTGTACCTACAGAACCCCTTCAAGTTATCTTTAACATCCCTAACCAAGCTTAATCCTAACCAGGCCTTAACTTTCCTAACCTGGTCCATAAATTTGTTTCTGTTAAACATACATACTGAAAATGGGTTTTCTGACCCCACAGTTTTATATATATGCCGCTTTACGTAGTTACTCTGCAGAATTCTTTCAGACGTACCAAACCTTCTAATTATCTGTTTTAGATTCTTCATGAAAGAGATATATGACTCCACACTGAGAAAGGCTGACTTTTCTTAGACGGGAGGGAGTCTTGCTCTACATTTATGGGTTTAGTTGATCTACAGTTACAGTTTCTTAAGAGCTGAGGAAGATAGGTTTCAAAGCTTTCACTGATCAAAGCCACAAAGAGTGACAACATATGAAACAGCATGGTAAAGAATAATATGAAGAAGAAAAAGCAATATCACAAGATTTCTGCCTACCAATTCAACCTCCCAGTGCCAAAAATGGAGCAGAACTATTATTAAATTTACTTATTAAATAATGTAGGGTGTTTGGTTTTTTTTTTCTTAATCAGAGTTGTGAGTTACAGCTCTGCAGTTTTTAAGTTCTTTATATACCTAACTGACCTAACACACATTAAGCATAACTCCAGACTTCACAGTACTACTGCCTTCAAGAAAATAAGCCGAGGTGGATTTGCAACCAGCAGTGTGCATCCCATTCGTACTCCTCATATTTAAATTCACTCTGGGCCATGTGGGGAAGGAGAGAACCTACTGTCATATGAAATCTAGAACAGTCTTATACCTAGCACCAGTTAAACCTGCACAGAGGTTTAATCTCCTGTACAGACTTTAAATACATTCTGGCAATTTAAAGTACAGGCAGGCAATAAATAAACCTCTTCTTAAATTATTTTCAGCATGAGGGAAAACTAGATTTCTATTGCTATTAGAAACATGAGCTCTTCAAACCACCCGCAGCAAACTGCTGTAATCATTGCTTATTATTTTCCTCTATTTCATCAGCTTTTATTTTTAATAAGGTAGCCTTATATTTTCTGAAACTTCAATTTTTTTATAAGCAAACAAGGCAGAGAAAAATTAATTATTCAACATATTAGAACAGAGGCTTTCATTTTAGTCAAATCTTTCTCTGATTCTATTATACTTTAACAAATGAACCTATTTCATGTTTCAAATGAACTTAGAGCAATAAACATTAATGATTAACTATAATTCAATAATTTCACTTAAGCAATTGAAAACTGTAATTTATTGAATCAGTGAACTTCTGTAAACAGTTAAACAATTTTTTTTTTATAGAAAGAATGGGGTAAAATTCTTGTAACTAAAATATCATATCCCACTTTATTTATAAAGTACAACAAACGATTTCCCGAATTAAGAAAGTTTCTATTCACTCAAATGTCAGCACCTACAGAGTTTCTATATTGGCATATTCAGTGCTGCAATCCAGAATTCAGTAAAGTACAACTTTTACTGAATATTTCCAAACTTGGTCCGTGTGGAAAACCTACTAAGTCACATTAGAAATTATTTAGAATGTTGTTTTTTGGATGAATCTGTGTTCCAGACTCTTTCCAAAATTAACTTGATACAAATGGTAACTGGAAAGTTAATTACGCCACACATATGAAACATTTAATTCACTTTTTCCTAAATTTACTATAATGGGAATACTGGAATGCAAAAAAATATTCTTATGTAATTGCTTAAGTATACACAGTTACAGGATATCTTTATTAGCTAAAAAAAACCCCACCATTTTGTATAATCATTTTTAATTTATTACAACAATCAAAACCATTTTACAGTTAGTGTCACAACACTCGACTTAGGAAAATACAAGTACCAAAATATACAATTAAAGTCACTGAATTAAAACACAATTTTAAGCTTACCAACTTTACTGATATAAAATTGAAGTGACATGTAGCTCCTAGCAGTAGGCAGGTAGAAAATTATTTAATATGATGAAATTTCCTTCACCCTAATCTGAGAATCATTTGTGAAAAAGCTTCTGAACTAATTTATTGTACTAAGCATAACAATTATCATTAATATTATTTATCAAATAACTGTGGGTTAGCAATGTCTTATCCATAGATCATTTTCAGTTCCAAGAATCCAAAATTGAAATTTTGAGTTGAATTTTCTCAGTCTCAACTCTTCATGAGGTTAGGAAGTCATACTGCAATCTTCCATTTCTACACCAGGTAAGGTCAATTTTTAGGTTTAGTTTTCTGCAGAAATGCTTGTGTTGTGTGAATTTTTTTCCACTTGTATTCTCTACCTAGTAGCCACATTTGCTATTATGCCACTGCTATTACTTCTGGCAAAGCGCCACGCAGAGATCACTAAGAAGCAAGCAGAAACAGTACTGTGAGAACTTGAGTGAAAGTCCCTTTCTTTCAGAATATATCTGGACTAATGCTTTAATGCTAAATTGAAAAATTAAAGTGTAAATCACTTCTGACTGCTAGGCTATACTGAACACAGAGGCAGCTGCCTTTCCCCAGTAGCAGTGCAGTATTTGTGCGCAGTTAGAACAGAAAATCAGCAGTTCTTTCAAAGTAAAGTGTGGGATAAATGAAGGTCCTTCTAAATAGATGAATCAGTGAAAGAAACTCATTATTCAAAGAAATGCACCCTGCAGAGATTTGGAGTATGCAGGAGAGTAAATGTACATTAGAGTATGTACTATCCCCGTACACAAAAGCTGTTATCTACACTTCTATGGTTTACCATTACAGGACAGCACCATTCAGTCTCTCCATTGAAATAAAAACATACCATGAAAGACAGAAATTTCTAACACCATACATGATCAATTTAACCTCAGGTATGACATGCGAGACAGGCAAGAACTTGGTCCCACTAGTTCATATCAGTGTCAAGCTGCTAATAATTCAAGTGAAAGCAGACTTGAAGTCAGCAGTAATGTGCGTCTCTTGTGCTCCTATATTTGCTATAGGGTGCTCCATGGTGCATCCAAGGCCCTGATAGTGTGCTTCTATGAGTGTCTCTTGCTTAATGATGTGACAGCACCTCTCCCCTTAAGCTGCCCACTTCCCATGGCCCCAAAGCAGCTGGCATTCCATATCAACACTGCAGCAGGCCCCAGATCATGTTCATTCAATCAAGCTATACTGACACAACATTAAGACCATCAAGAACTCACACTGAGAAAATTCCAGTTACAAGTTTATTTATAGGCAGAGTAGATCTATAAATATCCCAGAGATAGGCCAAATACCATAAAAGAGCCTTTTCCTTCTCTCAATCCACAAAGCAACACCTAGCAATCACTGGTCAGTAAAAGATATTAATGAGGTGTTGTTTCCTGCTCATTGAGTAGCTGAGTAAAAGGCCAAGGACATTCTCGCTTCTGGAATAACAGAGCTACAGCACCGAAGCACAAGGACTAGGGGCTGCAATCAAGCATTACTAATGTGCTCAGTAGCTTAGGTATTAAGTTCACTAAAGAATAAAAAAGGCATGGAAAGAACACGTAGGCAAAATGTAATGGATAGCCACAGGTGGGAGGAAAAATCAGCTTTGAATTCTCCCTAGAATAATTTCTTGCATAAGACTTTATATAAGCTGACAGCCTTTCACATTCTCAGAATAGGATCCCGAAATTCACTGGCAAGGTCTGCACCCTCTGGTAAAAAATGGCCCCAAGACCACACTCACTAACTACTATGCTGTTTATTGTCAAGTTAAACAGGAACAGCCAGTTCCAGGTGAGGTCAGAGCATAGTTTCAACAGCATTTGTCACCCACTAGGTCAGCTTAGAATCCGGGCAGGCCTGGAGAGGCACCTTGTCAGTGAACTGCATGGAAAACAGCTACGCAAGCAGGGTCACGAAGGAAAGCTCACCTTGACCAAAGCCTCTCTGGGGTCAAGGCTTTTAAAGAAAGTAGGAAAAATGCAGCAAGCTCTCTGTGCCTCCTGAAATAGCCACTCTGCAACAGTACATGTGCAGGCAAAACCAGCCAGCCCCAAAGCATCCAGGTATCTAGTGGTGTGTAAGAGCACACACTTCCTTAATAACAGCCCCAGAGAAGCCTGATGTCAAACAGAATACTCTAAGAAGAAAGGAAAAAATGTGAAGCCTGTCCAGCTTTTGCCATGTGAATACATTTTTGCTCCAGGATGCCTTTATGCATTTCAAGCCATCCAGTTGTTTTCATGGACAAAACCTATATTCACCATGTCATTTCAAAGTGAGTGAGAGAAGAACCAGCAAGTGAAGGTACAGGTTTGGTTTCCCATGCTAGGATAACTCTCATCTAATTTTATTCATTAAAATACAATGAATTTTGTTGGTTACCATATACCCGTATCATATGGCCAACTGAAGAAACAAGGAAACCAGCATTATTTTAGAGCAGCGCCCAAGGGACTTTCTGCCTGACATTCAACATTGCCAGAATTCCTGGTATATTGAGGACACATTTCCTAACTTTGCTTCCCTACTCACCCAGGAGGTGAGCATGCACTCCTTCATGGAAGAGGGGGGTTTGGTTTGTGCTTTACCTTCTAGAGGAAATAAATCCTTCCATTAAGATCCCAAAGAAAATGCTGATCACATGAGCATATGCCTAAATACTCCAAATTCTCAGCACAGAAAAGGAAATCCATCCTTTGATGAAAAAAGTGACATGATTTTTTAATTTAACCGAGTGATTTGGGGGCCATCAGATTCTAGGAGTTCAGGATTGAAAAAGTTGGTTATCAGGTACCCAAATCTCTTAAAAGCATATATTTTAAATAAAAGATAAGAAGAAAGTAATGATATCCTCATTGGGCAGACAGCCAACATAACCAGCATGCAAGAGGTTACAAGAGGAAATCAGTAGTACACACACAAGCCCAGATTTTCAGAATACTTCTGTAATGCTTTCTGAAACAAACAAAGAAAGATAAGCCTCTTTCTTTGCATAAAGAACAACTGCAATGACATGGTGTGTAATCTCTCAATTGAAGCCACTGCCAGACAGGAAGGAAAACCAAAACCTGCCCTGGAAAAAACCTGCTGTGCAATCCCTCTGGAAGGGCAGAGAGGTGTCATCCCTGCACACAAGCTGAATCCCCAGGTAGAAACAGAGGGGACCAGAGACAGGAAGCCTTTAGAAATGTCCCAAGTGATCCTCACAAAGTCAGAAGGTTCATTTACCTCACCTGTTCATATTTCCAGTAGGGAACATTATTTACTCTTTCATAACATAGACTATAGCAGACTTCCAGAAATATTCTTCAGCTTAATCCAGATCAGGTTCTATATGTGCTTAAAAGCTTTCACAAGCCAACATTTCTTGTTTCTGAACCTGAACAAATTACCAGCTGAAAAGTACCCTTGATTCCTTGGGTCAAGGATTTTGAGGTGCCAAGATGTAAAAGAATCAATAGACTTCTAACTTCTAATACACTAACTTTGGATAGACAGGTTGTTGTTAGTTTGAACCCAATCACATAACCCAGAGGGTCTGGGGAAGGCTCACTATGTAACAACTACAGGAAAGAAGGTGGAAGACACAAATGATTTTTCTGCTCTGCTCTGCTCCAGCTGAATATCTTTTTTTCTTTCCAATTCCTTTAGTAGTCAGGTAAAAGAGGGACAAATCCATGCATCACGTAGAAGATTTGACAAAAAACATGCAATCCTTTGCGCACTTTGTGTAAGTGCTCTTCTTGTGTTCCCTTGTTCACATTGCACTAGGCAGGACTGATCTCGTCATATTGAGGGGAATGATTAAAAATTCCTCTGAGCAGGTCAAGCCTATGATGAAAGAGGCTTTAGAAGTATCTATAAAGACAGTATAGGTGACCCAGTTCATTCAGAAGATCTTTATTTTTATTATTCTGCCAAATCAAATAGTTGCCCATGCTCTGGCCTAAAAATTAGAATCGTTCAAGTGCAGTGATTCGTAACCCTCTCAACATGCTCACCCCTAAAAATCTTGCCCTTGGCAAACAGACTCCACATAATGAAACCAAATACACTGTCAGGCTTTTTCTTTAGTCCTATTTCCACACCCCTTAGAAGCAGCCCAGAGAACCCCTTTTTGCTGCTCAGAGTTCCCTGCACTGCAGGGTCTGATGTGCAGACAGATCCTGCTGCTTTGCAGAGTGCACTGGGGAGCTCAGTCACTGGCAGCAGGCACCCAGTTTGACTGCAACCATGGCAGCACAGGCATGCAAAGCTGGTGGTGCAAGTGTACAGACAGCCCAGTTTCAAGCAGGAATGAGCTACACTTCAGTAGGTATTGGTAGCTTATCAAGGCCAAGCTTGTGTAAAAACCTTCAATTCTGCCCTGCTTCTGTAAGCAGCAAAGGGGAACAGGTCTCTGTACTGTGCAATGACGCCTGTAAACAGACTAAATGGACAGCCTAGAAAATAAAAAGTAGATGCTCCTGAACGGCCACTGAAAGAGCTTCTCATTCAGTCATTGTTACACAAAATTAAGGTCTTGAAAAACAGCACTGAGAGCCATTTCTCTTGCTTTCTGAGAGCATGGTACATTATCTCTGGCTGATACACTCCGTTGATTTTTAACCACATCTGCTCTGCCCCACCAAGTCTCCTGCCTTTCTGGGCTCCAGCTAGAGCTACCCACACAGAGCAACCAGAGTGCAAGGAGCCTCCAAGGCAAAACCAGCCATCGGGATAATGAAAGCACAAAACCTGATTCGCACCAGCTTGAACTTGATCCTCCTTCCCCCTGCTTTGAAGATACCTAAGCAAGGTCATGCCCAAAGTCAGCTGAAACTGAATAGCTGCAAGGAAAGGTCTGCTATGGGGAAATGGTTTCAAGATCTTTTTCACACCTGAAAGGACCAGTAGTCCACCCAGCCTGATCTGCATGACAAACACTGCTGCCAGGAAAAGGCACCTCCTTCTAAACTGGCAGTGAGGTACCAGCAGGCCAGGAAAGGACCAAGACCAGTCTCTCTGGTCCCTGACTGGGAAGAATGAGGGGTGTTTACAATATGGAAACAGCATCCAGTTTCTCTCCTCAAAACAAAATAAGCCAGCTGAGGTTGCCCTTGAAATCCATTTTTATTAGGCTGCGTTTCCCCAAGGCAACCAAGACTAAATCCTTGACATTCCCTCCCCTTCTCTCCCTCTTCCAACACTTCTGTCCATGGAGAGGAGGCTTAACACTTGCCTGCCAATTTCTCCTCTTTGCAATCTCTATTTTCCCCTAGTTTCTCAGGCTAGCTAATTCTTCCAGGTTTAAGACCTGTTCATGGCACAACTTTCAATCTTTTCTTTCCCTAAGCTAAAGCTTAAATCAGTACAGACTAGGTAAGGGGGCAGATGACCCATTAAAGACTGTGACTTATATGGACCAGACTGCAGCTACCCCTGTCCACTGTCCATTACAATGTTCTCTGGAAGCTGCACATTCCCTCTCTTTTCTTTGCCCTTACCTGCTACGCACTGAGGTGGTGAGTCCTTGTAGCAGGATGGCACAGTAGCACTGTAACACAGCCCCATACTCCCTGCAGAACCTACCTACATCACAAGCCAAGGTCTGAAGGAAGGGGGAACAGCCTCCACAACTCACCTTGTCTCACCCCACTCAGAGGAGAAGTAAATGGACACACAAGAGCTGAGAGAAATCTAGCAGAGCATTGGACCCTGATCCAGCTGATAAACTGTTGAGTTGATTTGCAATGGGAGCTGTGCTCTCCACAAACGAAAAACATAGGAATTAGATGTATTTAGTCACAGGGCATAGAAGCAGGGACCAGGTGAGAGTATGAGAGTGCTCTGAGGCTGAAGAACAAATCATTATTATGATGCCCAGCCAAGTCTCTGATGTAAGGATTCAGGCACAAATTTAGAGACAGAGCCAAAGATTTTCCAAACTTCCCAGCTCCATTTCTTTGTGAGAGAATTCCTGCAGTTCTGCAAGGAGCACCAGATCTGCACACCTCCTGTGGGCTTCACTGCCAAACAGTTAAACATACATACAAATCTTACCTAAACATTAATAACCTCAGCAAATTGCCACTGAAAAATGCTACTGCTAACTCAAGGTAAGAGGCTAAATCCTAATTGTTTCACAGTAGCTGTTTTCTAATGCCTATGAGACCTAGGCCATACAGTTTATTTTACAACAGAGTTCTATCCTCTGAGAAGAGCACAGGAATTCAGCCAAGATGAGTAGTGCCAGAGAGCTACAATGCCCTCTTAACACCCAATTTGAGGAACACTGCTACAGCACAATATTTCATCAGAACCGTTTCTTCTTTTGTGATAGGAGAGCTAATTATACTTTCCAGTACTCTTACAAGTTTTTGAGAACCTCAGGAGAGAGAAGTGCTATGCAAGAGCAATGAATCTGCCAGTTGCAGTTGCCAAGACAGGCAAAATAGCTCACAGGTGTACCAACAGAGAGATGAGCTAGAGCAAGGAAAGGACTGGGCTAAATAGGCAGGATGGTCCCCAGTTTCTTAACTAGTGAGAATAACCTGACTCTGATCCCATTTCATCTGTGGCTGCTCCAATACCTATGTAGCTCTGAAGTACAAACTGCCCCATTAAGCAAAGATTAGACCACCTATTCCCATGCATACCTCTGATAATATAATACAAGTAGCCTCCTTTTCATTCGCTGTAGACAAGCAAGCATTTTTCCCATTCTCTATCTCGAAGAAGGTAGCTTAGGGGATGGAAGAAACCAGTGTCCTATGTCAGTAAATAAAGCAGTACACCGAGAGCAGACTGATAATCTGAAACTAGACCTGGCACACGCAGGTAGCTGTACTGGCCACTCTGACAGGTAGCTAATTTGGTCAGTGTTTGTCTATGAGAGGAGAGCAAGAACATTCAGCACATAGGAGATGCTTTGCTAGAGAGGCTGGAGGGCTGCACATCGGACCAGCATGAACCACGGGAGGAGTGGCAATGGGGAGAATATAGTGGTTCATGACCATGCTCAAATCAGCTGAAGTGCAAGAAATATGATAACCATGGGAGGGAGCCCTTAATTTATTGCTGTTTTAGACACTTTGGGGGGGGGGGGGCAGCCCTTAGTGAAAGATGAAAGTAGCTTGCAAAGGAAAAGTGAAACAGCATTTAACAGTCACAGCCTGATCTCTGAAATGGCAAAGAATAAAATGAATGCCAACTTGAGGGGGGAGGGGGGAATTTTCCCAAGCCCTCTTGCCTCCCACACTGCATTGAGCTCACACTGCAGTGAGCTTGGGCGAATAATACAGACTGATGCATTTGTCCAACACACAGTCCATACTCATAGTCATTGTGAAAGAAGAACCCTGCAGAACAGATAAACGCCAAGGACTCTTTTAGAAAGTTCAGAGTGGAACATTCTCAAGAGTGGGTGTTTGCTGCAGGCCCCTGTAAGCTGAGCTCCTTTTTCCTTGCCCCTCTCATTTAAGCCTTCATTTGCAACAGTGACTCTCCTGCTGTTATGGGCTCACTGTGCAAACAGCTACGGAAATATGAACACCAAATGAAAGGAAACACTTCTCAGTCTGTATCTGCTTAAGGGTACAGCTTCATGAGCACCACATTTCATTTCATAGGGCAGATGAGGATCAAGTGCTGTGATCAGCTTTAAGAAGTTCCGTAACACTCTGTGGAACAGGATGTGGCCCAAAGTTGTCAGATGATAGCAACCAGTGTGAAGCGAGACAATGTACCTCACCAGTGGCGTGGTTAGAAAGTGTGACAGTTCCTCATCTGAGAGATGAAGTAGAAAAGTACCTACTCCACAGGCTATTGTAACTCTTTGAAGGAAGAAAAAAATATGCTCATTGGAAAAGAAAACCCACGGATCTCTCCTGCAAAGGTTCTGCAATGGTCAGTTCCTACCTTCTCTATTTAATTTTTCCCTGGAAGCCAGAGGGGTTAACATCATAACTGCAAATTAAAATTTGTCCAGTTTGTAAAACTCTATCATCAGCCTTCATGAAGGTTATCAAAAATGCATACAAGTGTATTTTTTTTGCAAACACATACATCTATTATAAATCAACTATGTGGGGAAAAATGGAAGAAATCAACCCAAGGATTCCCCTTTGGAAAGTTCAAGAAGGTGACATTTTCAAAAAAGGATTTTTGCATTATTCATCTGCCTTCCCTTAAATTTTTGTTATTTTTTTTTTAATCCACTGGCCAGTTTCAACCAATGCTAAACAAAAGGCAGAAATCCCAACAGTATTTCCCATATCTAGCAACTGAACAGGACAGAGACTCAACACAGTGCCTCCACTGCGGGGAAAAGCCAGCAGAACAGGGGCAGTTAATGCAGCACGTCTGCCAGCACATGTGAAGTAGGCAGCCACAAGCATGCGGAGAACATGCATGGATTTCTCTGGCACATGAAAACACACGCTGAAGAGTTGGAGTAATTCGTGGGTGGAGGCAGGGGAAGTTAGCAGATAAAGGACTGAAAGTTGAATCCAGGGTTACTGGTCCTGCTGCCTGGAACCTGCTGGTTTATTTGTGATTCTGTTTTACACAGCCCCCAGTCCATTAAAAGGTTCATTAAATTAGACATGACAGCAAAAGTATTTAATGGCAGTGATAAGTCTGTGTAATTGTAAATAATAGCACATGCACAATAGATGAGATTGAGGCATACAAGTATCACTGATGTGTTTTCATTCCTGTAACTCCCTCTTTCCCATAACAATCTTAGCTCTTCAACGTATTCCCTGTGATGGAGCAAAGGAATCCAAACACATACAGATCAGCTAAGGGGCTCTCTCCAAAGCATGAATACAGTTGAAAACTGTTCTCCACTGAGAAAACATAAATATCTGAGCTTCTTCATTTTTCTGAGGAAAGCTCAGGTTTACAAAGAAGCAGCATTTCGGTTCCCATCTATCTCTAGTGTCTTATAGACACTGCCATGGTTAACCAAAAAAATATATTTATTCATCACAAAATAGGCTTGATGCTTCTCCTGAAGACTAACATGGTAAGACTTGGTTCCCACATCCTCGATCCTACAGATAGGGTGTGCACAGGAGGAAGTGCTAAACAAAATCTGCATTCTCTGTTTTACGTGAGATGTGAGGAAGAGAAAGCAGAAAAATAAACAAAACAAACAAACCACGAAGCTGAACAAGGAAGAAAAAAAAAGCAATAGGATGGGCTGAGAATACTCCACAAATTCCCAAAGGTATTTGGTTCCTGTCTCAGCATGTACAGCATTTAGATACCTTCACTGAATTGAACTATAGTGACCTCTGTGATTCTTTGCAGCAATAGCATTTCACAGTGCTTCCTGATATGCATCTTATAAAGAACCAAAACACAAAAGACCAAGATTAGGATCAGAGTCTTCCTCTTGTAAAATCTTGTGTGACTGCATAAAGACTCATTGAAAAACAAAGCAACACTGAATGAGAGAAAGACCAAAGAATACTACATCCCTGTCGAGTCAGCTGAAAACATCGACAAAACAGGCACGTTTGCGTACAGCTGACTGCAGAGTTGACTAGAGTGTAGAGTAGCCTTTATATGTTTGGTTCAAGGTCCCTTCCAAATCAAATCATTTTCAGTCTAATTTCACAAATCTGAATGCTACAAGTTGGATGACTAAGGAAAGATTTTGATACAAATAACTTATTTAAGAGCACATGATACATCAAGGGAGGAGCATGTTAGCAGGACCAGGGAAAAGCTGGCAGGAAGAGCTGGCAGTATGGTAGTGGAAGCATATGGTATACAAGCAAAAACTCTATTATGATTCAGAGAAAGTATTGTTAGTAGGCTTATGTTTCTAAAGGAGGAGTTCTGCCAAAACCAGCACAAAACAGAGCAGTTAACACAAATCGGATTTAAGTGATTAAATTATATTGAAAGTCATTGCCTCTCAGCTGTGACGTGAGCACCGAGAAAGTGTTTGTTTCTACTCCATTACAATAGGAACAAAAAAGATTAATATAAACTGCTATTCCACGTACCTATGCAATCAGCAGGAAATCTATGGAGCAAAGGTGACAGGGAGGAACGAGGAGAAAGAAAGTCATGTATATATATAGAGAGAGATACAGATACATATATAGATATCACAGCTGGATGTCACTTGCTGGTAATTCTTAAACCAGTACTCCAACTGTTAAGACAATGCAAATCCAGAATACATAAGGGCCAGATTTATCCCACCTAACTTCACTCACTTATCATGTCTGGCATAATATACACGCAAATACTGCTTTTGTAGGTAATGAAGACAGACATGCATCTCCTGAGGATGACATCACCCACACTAAAAACAGTTGTCAGGGATACAGATGGATCTAAGATGAGGCTCTTAAGTCCTTTCTTAGAGTCACTGAATGTCCTGATTTATTCATCAAAAGTGATAGTGACCTGCCAGCACATCTTCAAGTTTTGAACTCCTCGAGCTTGCGGTTGCTGTCCTCTCCAAGGGCTGTGTTCCCCGGCCTCTTCTTATGATATATTGGAAGCCTGGGAAACTAACTCAAAGCTTGTGCTTTTCTGCGCACGAGCAGGCTGCAAAAGTTAAACACTGATACAACTACACATCCATACCTACCAACATCTGCTGTCTGGACCTGCTTTCCCTCAGCAATGAGTGCATGTGCTAAACACGAGATGTGGAGGGGAGAAGGGGCAGTTCTCATGGCTCACACATCTTACCTGCAGCTAAGGGCATGGGAAGCATCATGGTAAAGTTAGCCATCTTTACCCAGAATTCAGACTATACAAACAGTTCCATAATAATATTCCATAATTTTATTTAACAAATATTTCATTTCATGCCATAAAATTCCATAATCATAGAATCATAGAATAGTTAGGGTTGGAAAGGACCTTAAGATCACCTAGTTCCAACCCTCCTGCCATGGACAGGGACACCTCCCACTAAACCATGCCACCCAAGGCTATGTCCAACCCAGCCTTGAACCCGACAGGGATGGAGCATTCACAACTTCCCTGGGCAGCCCATTCCAGTGCCTCACCACAATTACATTAAAGAATTTCTTCCTTATATCCAATTTAAACTTCCCCCATTTAAGTTTGTACCCATTACTCCTTGTCCTATCACTACAGTCCCTTATGAAGAGTCCCTCCCCAGCATACTTAAAGGCTCATTTCAGATACTGGGAGGCTGCTATGAGGTCTCCATGCAACCTTCTCTTCTCCAGGCTGAAAATCTGCAGCTCTGAATCTCTTCTCTGCCCAACCTGTAGCTGCGGCTGGGATTGCTCCAAGCCAGGTGTAGGACCTGGCACTTGGCATGGTTAAACTTCATCAGGTTGGCATCTGCCCACCTCAGCAGCGTGTCAAGGTCCCTCTGGATGGCATTCCTTCCCTCCAGTGTATCAACCGAACCACACAGCTTGGTGTTGAACAAGATTGGCCCCAACACCAATCCCAGGCAGACACCCCTCATTACAAGTCTCCTAGCTGGACATTGAGCCACGGACCACAAATCTTTGTGTGCAGCCATCCGGCCACCTCTTATCCACTGACTGGTCCATCTATCAAACTGATGTCTCTCTAATTTCAAGACAAGGACTTTGTGGGGGACAGTGTCAAACACTTTTCACACATAAGTTGGCATCCCAACTGCAGCACATCAGCAC
>JANRGW010037888.1:0-19611 GCA_024733675.1 Psilopsiagon aymara
TGGTTTGTTGCTGAAGCTCTTTGTAACCTCAGATTTATTTCACCTCCCATGTCGTTCTCAACTCCTGATCTGAGGGTATGGAAAAAAGGAGCTCCTCAGTGTGAGTCTGTACTTCATACATTCCCAGTAGAAGGCTACATGTCTTCCACTGTGTTTGTTGCTATCCCGTCAATTATGCAATAATAATTTCAGGAACCAGCATTTCCTGGGGATTGATGACCACTGAGCTGAGACTTGGTGGCCCCAGAAAAGAGAAAGCAGTCATTAACTTCAAATGGGCCTTAACTCATGGGGCAATACCCCAGATATTGTTTTCTGTTGCACATAAGTCATGATAGTCATAAAAGGGATAAAATGTATAAGAAGGAATTAACCTTTCTCTTAACTTACTTGCCCTACATTATTTAATTTGCATGAAAGTGGAAAAAAAGATGTAAAATTTACATGCAGATACTTCTCAAGGAGCAATGCGTAAAATGTCAGGCATTTGAGTATTAGCTGTCAACTGCAAGGAAGCTTTGGAAATGTTTTCAGGCTTTTCTGGTAATGTTGAAACTTAATGCATACAAGTTTCAGTTGAAAATGAATAGAAAAGGAGTAAACAAGTAGCCATTAAAAGTCATTTAAAGTCAAAATGTCGCTTACATTGGGAAGATTGTATAGTGAAATATGTTTCTGCTCGGTGGCTGGCTTTGTCTCCTTCACCACTTTCCATGTTAGAGAAGTTTAAGTTTTAAACAGTTTCAAGTTAGTCCCTAGTGCAAGTAATTTTCCCCTATGCACTGAACTAGCATTATTGGGTTAGTGTTAACAGTCTTGCTGCTTACTAAAGGCACTCCTGATTTTTTTGCAGCCATTGATTAACAGACTTACATTATGTGCTTTCTTCAGTGAGAAATCTTACAACCAGGAGGAGTCTGGTTCACAAGTAAAACTTCTGGATCTTAGAATATTAATGAAAACAACGTTTGGCTGTAGCTGAGCCTTTCTGCAGAACCTCTTATTAATACATGGTGTTTACTGAAGGGTCAAAGTCAGGCAGATATTTCAAAGGACTTTTGGTTATGCTTGGGCTGCTGTTTTATATGTGCTATATTCTCCCCAGACTGGGAGGGAAGAATGTAAATCCTAAGTATTGCTGGCTGGAGAATATGAATGATTCAGAGTAGAAGCAATGTGAATCAGTGAAGAGACTTCATTGCTTAGAGACAAAATTAACT
Source organism: Psilopsiagon aymara (assembly GCA_024733675.1). Taxonomy (NCBI): domain Eukaryota; kingdom Metazoa; phylum Chordata; class Aves; order Psittaciformes; family Psittacidae; genus Psilopsiagon; species Psilopsiagon aymara. The sequence goes on from JANRGW010037888.1 coordinate 1,221, forward strand.
GAGTATGGAAAAAAAGCAATTTGCATTCATAAAACACTGAACTGATTAGCTTAATAAATATTGGAAGAAGGTTTATAGGAAGAAAAGTTCCAGTGTTAAATATTTGCCAGTTGGGCCTTTATTATTTGTTAGTATATAATTTATTTTGGCTAATTTCTTTTTATTGCTCATTTTAGGGGTTCATTCTCTCTCATTTTCAGGTTCCAGCACCTCTAAAGTTGGTGGCCTCTCTGAGCTCAGAGTCCAAAACTGGCCCATTTGTTCTGTGATTTGTGTAACTGCTAATGGAATGTCATCACAATGTATCTTTCAGCCCTTCTGTTTATTTATTAGATCAAAATATGACTAATGGAGGGGAAAAAAAATCACCTCATGTTATGTAAAGGCTCCAAGTGCACCAATTTATGTATTTATAAATCGTGATTGTAGACTAATTTTTAGCTTAATTTCAGATTCTGTTGTGGCATGGATTTTCCTTTAGACCACATAAACATGATGACAGGTTCCTAATTAACTGATTTACAGTTCTTCTGGAACAAATGGTAATTAATATTCATAACTGTTTGCAACATTTAAACAGATGTAGAAGCCTGATATGACAAAATGTGTACTAATTTGGAGATCTGAAAAAGCACAGTGTGGCTCTCCAGCAGGAAGACTGCTTCTTTTGAAGTGGTTGTCTTCCCTGGCAAAGGAGTAACCTTTGCTACACAGCGGACGTTTGTCACAGGTACTTCTGCTGATTTGCTTTTAAGATGTTGTTAAGGAGCAGTAGGGGCCTAAGCCACCAAACTCACAAACCATGTGTTGCATTTACCAAGGTGATTTCACCCCATCTAGGCTGGAGTGGAACTCTGTAGTACATTTTGTCCATCAGTCCATTCAGTGGGAGTTGAGGAAACAGTGGGATGCTACTCATGCAAAATAAGAAGAGATTAACTCAGCATCTGGAGCCGTTGGGTCAGTCTGTGACTGAATACACTTGGGTCTGGCACCAAGATCTGTACACAGTTAGCTTCTTACCTGCTGGGTAATAGGAGAACAGATCCCTCCCCAAATATGGAAAACCCTGGGTAGTGTGGCTGCTACAGGACATGTAGAGGAATGCAATGTAAATATACCCCATGCCATGGGACCACCTTGAAATCCTTTGATCAGTGTTTGATCCAGACATAGATACTGTTACACAGCCACTGGGCTGGAATTCTTGGAAATTCTTGATGGTTACTGACTATTGTACCTAGGATTTTAAATGTTTTTATATGAAGAGTTCTTTTGATCACAGATCTTTTCATCTTTCCTGTTGCTGTCCAAACTACCAACACTGAAATTCTTGGTACACTTTTTGGCAATTGATGAATCATCAGGTTCTGTTGATTCATATTAATACAGATAAACTGGTTCATGTCTACTGATGAAATTAGTTTTAAATCATCTGAAACTCTGTATTGAGGGGTTCCTAGTGCCCGGCTTAGGAGAGACTGTTTTCTTATTTCATACCAGTGTTACTTCAGGGTACAACCCTTCTATACTTCCAATTTACATCCTAAAACCCTTATACGATCCTAAACCATTGCCATTAAATAAAGACTTTATATTTTCTTATTTGTAACAGATATGGCAGTTGCATTAAAATAATTTTTTTTGGTCATTTGAAAAAAAAAAGTAAATATAAAAAAATATCCTCTAAATATAAAATACACCTTAATCTTCCCGTTCAGTTCCATCTTTCTATTTCCTCATCAGAATACCTTCCTACTTCTGAAAATGGTGCCCCCTTTCTTGCATGATTTCAGTTGGGTAGCTTAGTAGTTTATATATATTGGTTTCTTCCCTTCACAAATTCTAATTCTGCATTCAAGAGCTGAACTTTTCTGTAATTCATTAAGGGCTATTCTATTGGTGTCTCAGCTTGTACTTGAACACTGTGGAGCTGTAACAATACAGGAACTCTAACCTTCCTGTCATTTTCTTGCTGACTCTTGTCAAAAGCTTCAGCTTTACCTTCTGATTTTCTCAGTTTTGTAGCTACATGTAAATATAGCTCATTTATATGCTTTTTATAAGAATTCCAAGTAACTTTGTAATTCTGCCTTCCAAAGTTGAAAGCGATCAGTATTCCTTATCAGATATCTAAGTGAGGGTGAGCGTGCTTTGCTGACCCTTAAAGAATGCTTTCCTTTGGGAAGCAGTTAGAGGGGCCCAATGTGCCACTAGAATAGAGGGAGCTAAGAAATCTGTTAGCATTCACTAGCTGGTCTTAATTGCCCATTTTACAAGCTCTAGTATGTCCAAAGACTGGAACTGATAGGGTATATACTCTTCTTCTGAACTCCCCCAGTGTTTTAAAGTACTCTTGAGATATTGGGTAAAATATAATTACTTGGTAGATTGGATCTTAGTTGATTGAAATAAGATCAACTTGTCCTACCATTAGTATGAATCACAGTAGCTATGGTTAAGATATTAGTAGTCAGTACCACATTCATTTACAAGCAAATGCTTCTACCCTTTTAAAGAACGCATGTGCAATTAAAGAAGGTATTGATTCCTTCTTTTTCACCATATGCTTAATATGTTTGCAATAAGGACCTTTTGGTTCCTCACCCTTAAGGGTGACAAATTGGTTTTGATTGCACCCTGACCTGCCAACATGAATAATTAAATCATTTTCCCTTATGTGAGAATGGGAATTGTTAATAATTGTTAAACTAATGTAACAGGAATCGAAAGAAATACCAGACGTGTATTTGCTAATGCAAGGATTGCTAAATGTCCCATCAAGCTTTAGAACAGACTCATTTTCAATGCATATTAACGAGGAGAGCAGTACTGTGTTGGCCTGATTGATCTGTTGTGCACTTGGTTTTTTTGCAAAGCCATCAAGTGATTTAAGTACTCCACAATGGTCAGGTGGGATAGAATTCCATAAACTCTCACCAACACTCAAATGGAACAATTTAAGCATATTAGTGACATCAGTTGTGCTGCTACTGGTTTTTAACATACTTTGTATGTTATTAATCTCTTTACTTAACCTCACACTGATAGTCTCTATATGAAAATGAAACTGTGGGCAAAACCACCCCAATTTTAGCATGGAGATCCAGCATTAAGAAAAAAGAATCTAAGACATTTCAGGTTCCTGACTTCACTGGATTTATTTGATTTTCCTCATTTGTCAAAGATGGGCACTGTCCAAGTCAAGGGTAAATCACCTTTCCCTCCTATTTCCCATCAAAGCTCTAGTTTATTAGGCTTCTGTCTTCCAAATTATAACTCAGCTTTTATACCACCATTGTGAAATAGCAAAGCAGCAACTTAATTGTAGGGATGGTCCAACGTCAGTACTGGAAGCATTATTTTTAGTTGAGTATTCTTCTCAAACCAGTGGAGTGGGCTGACAGCAGTCGGGTGTACTAGAATGCTAATGACATGTTTTACTTGGCAATTGTGAACAATCTAATTTGCTTATCAGGCAGCAACAGGATCAGTAACATGGGATGAATGGAAAGAGCTGGCTCTGCACACCAGAAAATTTGCATCCAGTTCAGTCATGTCTGCCGGCTCAGAGTCTGATACGTATTTTGGTATGAGGTGTTTACACAGAGGTTGGCAAAGTGTATGAGGGTTCCATTCCAATTCAGTTAAAGATGAGTTTAGGGTGCATCCGCTTATTGATTAGATTCAATCCACAGTTTCTGATTCCTGAGTGGCTCTGGAAGTGTTTGCGTGGGTGCATTTTCAGTAATGTGTTTGGTTTTGATAGGCAGGAATACATCAATGGCTTTAGAGGGCAACCTTGTTAAATGTGAAGGCTTAAGGAATGAACCCCAGCAGAGTGGAGCCAAATGCTGGGGTTTTTTTATCATTTGAAAATATGCAAATCAAACAGGACATCCACAGAGGCCATTTGTATTGAATAGCTTAGCTTTGCTCACTGTTTCCGATGCCTCATTTGAGGCACCATCATTCACAGTTCATAGTCATTCATAATGGTTGGACTCGATGATCTGACAGGTCTTTTCCAACCCAAAGGGTTCTATGATTCCATAACTAGGTAAACCTCTAACCCTAATCAAAAGACAGAACTCTTAAGTTATTCCATGTTGCTTCAAATCACTCATGGCAGAAGCAGAAAAGTTCACAAGGATCATTCTGCTTTCTTCATAAATCTGATGACTTCTCTGCATTATCATTCCTACTAATAATTTAAACTGTCTTGTAAATCTACTGTGATAGTGTGTTTAATACTTGTCCTGAGAAAAGTATTTTATAGTTGGGTTTGGGTGTTCCCTGTGTTTTTCCTTGTCTTCTCTGCTGAGCAATGCAATTCTCTTTTATATTTGCCCTGAGCTGTCACTGAACTACATGTCTTCATGTCAAACATATTACACTTGGATTTCAAAGGACTCGGCTCTATGTACCCAAGACCCAGATGTTATCCTTGAAACCCATTTTATCAGCTACAACAAAAGCTTTTAGGCTTATTCATTTTTAGGCACATAACTACTGCCTTGAGTATCTGTTGTGTAGGAGCCTAAATATCCGTATCTGGGCATGAACTGATTTCAGCCCTTGAAAATCAGAGCAGAGGGTCATATTTCTTGTGTTCAATTACACATTTTTGAATTCTAACTTTGCTATTACAATATATTACAATAACAGTCACAGCATTCTATTTTTGTCAGTGTTTCTCCTTCCCATTGCTCTCGGTCCTTTTCCCATATTGTGCACTGCCTGTGTAGCAGAGCAGATTTAGCACTGCAGCAGTATCACTGTGCTCCACAGACGAACAGTCACACTGAATAGTGTGCCCTTTATTGTCTGGGTTCTGTTTAAACCAGGAGGGAATTAATGATAGCTTTGCTGCTATTTCCAGTGTTGTTAACAAACACATCCTCTGCTTATCATTATGAATATAAACTGAAACTGTCCCAAAAGGCAATGCAGGAAAATTTCCTATTTACAGAAACATGCACTGAATGGCAGGAGAGGTCTTTCATCACATGACAAAACTTAACCTGCTACAGATTTGCATTTGAAATAAAATGTTTCTCTCATTCCCCCAAGTCTGTATTCTACTGCCATGATTGAGCTGATGCTGTGAAGTTGTTTCTTGTCACTTAAGATTTGATGTCTTTGGGATCCAAATACATCCCTAACACAATTTCAGTGAGGCTGAAGTTTTAGCCAGGATCAAGTTAGTTCTTGCTATATAAAAAACCCAAACATATAAAAAATCTCAATGCCTGTTCCCCTTCTCACACCCAAATGTAGAAGAAACAATTTTAGCAGGGTTAATAGAGCTTCTTGGGTAACTGCTGGTGGGTGTCGCAATTGTTTTATCTCTGAGCTGGAGTACCCGTTAGAGACATTAGTTTCATTTGTCACTGGTCACTGACAGTTTGGTGTATCTAAATCAGTCAATATATTTTGTGTTAACAGGACCTTTTCCATCATCTGTGAAAAATGGGGATTTAAAAGTATTTTCCTCCTGTCACCCGAGAGATCTCCAATACAGTTATATGATAATAACATATTCATACTTACTAATGAATTATTGAGTATGAACATCTCTCCAGTGAGTTCATGTTTAGTTTAATCAAGAATGTAAAGAAATCTGTTCTAAAAAATATCACTGTCTAACTCTGAATTCCTGTTTGAGTATCACTGTCTGGTTGACTGGTTGGTTGGTTTTAAAAGGAAGATTGCTATTTTATTTAGTACCATTTAAAATTGGTTACGTATGCACAGATAGCACAACACATTCTTGTCAGAACCTGGCACTCCTGCCTAAAAACATCTGTGCAGATTGGGAACTGGTTTTGATTTAATGTTATTATATATTTTTTTAATGAGAGGTGGAGTCAGATCATTCACTGAATTGAGCTGAAATGGAAACTGCAGGAACTGTTAAAACTGATCTATACACCAATCAGACCTGTACTAGTTTAGTTTAAACAGTAGAACTGTTCTTATAGCTACTCATTTCAGATTTCACAGATTAATGTGCTTACTTTAGGTATGTTTTGAATTACCTTTGAATTAATAGACACAATCAGATGTGGACAGCTGTGTGCTAGCTCTGTTCATGTTCTAAACCAGTTTGCTGGCGTTGCAAATCAGCAAGGGGTTGTGGACAAACCAGCAAATCCTGCCCTTTTGTTTCAAAGCACCTTTACTAAACTGAGTCTTAAATTTAAGTCACTTTCTGTGAACAAACAAAATAAATTCTGTTCTGCTTTTGGTTAATCTGGAGTTATTCTGCCTATGCCCAAATAATGGGATGGTTCTGAATTTAAGACTGGCACTTGAGACCTACACAGAGGAGAATGTGCTTTACTGTAGTTGCTTCTATTGTACAAAAAGTACCCGAGCAATGTTGGGGTCCATCAATTTATTGGCTTATGTTTATTTATTTGCTGTTCTTTAGCCTCTGATTACCCATTCAACTGACAGTTTGGTTTATAGTCTATGGAGCGTGAAGGAATGGTTCTGTGAAAGCTTACATGATGGAATAAAAAAATGTTTAAGCTTGCTTCAGAGAAAGAAATCGTGAATGTTCTACTGAGTTAATCCTTCACTGTGCAAAGGGTCTGCAGGGATCTCACATGCTTCTGAGAAGAAATTTTAAGAAATAATGTGTTCAGAGTATTTTTCCTCTGCATTTTCTCTCAGGGGTATTTGTCATGCAAGATTATTCCATCAAATTGTCAGAAGTGTTCCATTTGGTTAGGCTTTACCTATTAAACAGGAGGGTTACTTGTAATTGGTTGTACTGGTTTGTTTCTGCTTTGTGCCAGGAGACATGGACCATCAGGTTTCTACTATTGAACATTCAGTATCTGTGCACACCACACAGTTGAAATCATAGAATAGTTAGGGTTGGAAAGGACCTTAAGCTCTTCCAGTTCCAACTCCCTGCCATGGGCAGGGACACCTCCTACTAAACCATGCCACCCAAGGCTCTGTCCAACCTGGCCTTGAACACCGCCAGGGATGGAGCATTCACAGCTTCCCTGGGCAAAACATTCCAGTGCCTCCCCACCCTTACAGTAAAGAATTTCTTCTTCATATCCAATCTAAAGTTCCCCTGTTAAGTTTGAACCCGTTACCGCTTGTCCTATCACTACAGTCCCTAATGAAGAGTCTCTCCCCCGCATCCCTACAAGGCCCCTTCAGATACTGGGATGTAGATAGGCTTTTCTGGTTTAGTGAAATTTCTCCTATTGGTTTGCTCTTAGTTGCTTTCCATTAATTTTTGCTACTAAATTTTCTCTTTACTGAGTTGCATCTAAGCAAGAGAGGTTTCACCAGTATTTGAAATAACAGTGAATGCATGAACTAGTACACCTGGGCTGTTACACACTTGAGCCTTTCCCTCCCCTAGTATGGCTAACCCTATGAATTTTATGAAGAACATGAATTATTACCACAACTATCTCTACATTTTCTTTTCTGTGACTGCAAGTGAATAAACTGAAAAAATCATAACTAAATTTGTTATTGTAGCAGTACACATTAGAAGTTACTCCCACGTTTATTCTGGAATTATACCTACAGCAAAGCGTGAGTTTTAACTCAGAATTATTATGCATAAAAGTAAGTGTATGTGTGTGAGTGGGCAAGAGGATGGTTCTTTTTTGAAAGTAGATTTCTGAATAGGTTTCTTGAAATCAAACATCAATGTGAGATGGAGATTTTTCTGCTGAACTGGCTATTCTCCATCCCCTCCACACATAATCACGTACTTCACCTGGGCATACAACAGCCATCATCTCTGAGGAGCCAGTGACTGTAATTCCATTTTTTTATTATTACTACAGAGGCAGGGATTTTTGCTAAACAGTACTGAGTGATGTGTGGTGATCTTATCCAGGGATTAGGGAGCTGGAGCTAAACTCATTTTCCTCAGAGTCACATACTGGCCTCAAACCATGGTTCATGGACCATGCTGATAAAAAGCAAATGATTTTATTCAGTTCACATTAAATTCAAACTTCAGGCCCTGGAGACCTGAAGAAATAATGTATTAACACTTATCTTACAGAGCTGAATTCTTCTAGGAATAGCAAGCCTTCAGCAGCAGAGCAGAGAGAATGCTAAGGCTTTCAGGAGTCTGGCATCTTGTCCTGCAGTAGGCATTGTGCTATGAATTACATTTTTAAAGTGGGGAGGGCAGATTTCAGGGGATGTTGTGTGCTGTTTCCAGAGAATCACAGGAGAAATATTTATACATTCTGAAGTTAATTTAAATCTTTGCTATTGTTGAAGAGAAAATGGGGAGTGAAGTCCATCCCTATTACCTGAGAGAATTCCCTTCAGCCTTTGGAAAGTTAGTTTTTACATGTACAGAATAAGAAGTGGGTGTGTGGAGGGGAAAAGGGCCTTAAACTGAGGTTTTGACAGATTCTTAATAATTCCCCTGTTTCTCCCCATTGCAGTACACATAGTAGCAGGATAATTTATTGTTGGTGATGTGCTGATTTGAAGCAAAGAAGCATTTGTCTCTTATGTATGATCCTAAAAAATAGTATTTTGCTGTGTTATCATTCAGTGTTACAAATGCACTAGAAGACACTGGAAAATTAAAACCCAAGTGATGAGACAGAGTATGGAAACGGGTGAATGTGGTACAGAAAAAATGAAGATACAATAACTTCTTTTTATTGCTGAATCATTGTGGAGGGGTGTATTCTAGATCCTGGCAATGAAATGCCCATTCTTCTCCAGAGTTATATGCTCATAAATATTTCCAATATTCCTTTCGTCATTCTTTGAGTATTGTTAATTCACAGGAAGATTAATAATCCTCTTGCAGTGCAACAACAACAATCTCTTTTTCCACTATCAAAAAAATGAGCATCAGCACATAGAATTCCTTTTTTCCCCAGGTCCCTGTGCTGGCCAGAAAGCTTTGATCTCAGCGCTGGTCACCATTACAAACTGAAAAGTTTCAGTGAGTTACTGGGCTCTGTTTCTCTTGATCAGATCAATGGATGCTCTTCCCCTGAAATGATCAAAGCAGGAGTGGAATGAAATGAAAAGATAGCTTAACACCAGTTCATGTAACTGCTTTGCCTATGGAAGAGACTGGCTTGTTTAGAATTCAAAAGAAAAAAAAGCCAACATTGAACTGACCAATTGTTGATGATAAAACTGGTCAGAATACTTCAATAGGGCTTGCAGTATTTTTAAGTGTTACTTTTGTGTTTAAGAAGGCTGCTGGCATAACAGTACGTGAGAGGAGCTAAGCCTGGCATTCTGTGTTTAGTTAGTTAAAAGGATTAGATGAATCCTCCTGTATCTGTATGATTCCTTCCTAATGAGGCACAGATTTAAGCAGGTGGGATAGGGACCACAGCTTTTGCATTAGACTTCTCTAATGCAGCATGCAGGCATGCTCCCTGGAATGGGAATTGCAGCTCTCTGCCCAATACCCACCATGCCTTCAATTGCTTATTTACCTTTCCTCTTTAAAACCCAACATGGGAATAAGTTAGAGACTGATTTCACTGGGATTGAAAGGGTGTTAACCAAGCACTAGGGGCAAGGCCAGTCTCTAAATTACAAAAAGGAAACAACATGTCAGACAATGGCTGGATAATGGTAACCTTGGAGTTGTCACATATATGAACAGTCCTGTTCTTTTTCATTATTAGCAGTTTAGGGGTATCTCATTCCCTCCTGTTAAGCTGCCTCCTCTCTGAAAATATTGCAGTTTGTACTAAAGAGGCTTTGCAAAGTGTAAGGGTTGTTTCTTCTTTAAGGGCATTTTACTTTTGTACTTCTATGAGGAAAAACATTGGCTCCCTTGTCTGGAAGCTCAGCTTCTGAGTTGTGTTAAAGTTAGTAACCTTTTACATACATAGTTAATTTCTGCTCTGCCAGTCTGGATAAAGATCTGTCCTTAAAGAAAATTAATTTCTATTCTGGAAGATCTTTTGCAGGGGCACCTTTTACATAACTCTTGACTCTCTGTGTTACAGGACAGTCTAGACAGTCCCACATTTACGTTCTCGGGTAGTTGACATGACAGTGTCCATGTCTTTTGCTGGCCCTTCTCTTCTAGAGTCTCTCCAGTTCTTCTACTTTTTCCTTATCTGCACAAACACAGGCTGGGCAGGCACTGGACTGAGAGTAGCCCTCCGGAGAAGGATTTGGGGATGCTGATTGATGAGGAGCTCTGCAGCCCAGAAAGCCAACTGTATCCTGGTCTGCATTCAAAGAAGTGTGACAAGCAGCTTGAGGGAGGGGATTCTCCTCCTCTACCCCACACTCATGAGCACTGCTCTTCAACTGAACAGCCAGACGTTTATCTAAAACAGCCAAATCAATTATTTCCTCATTTACGTATGAAAAATATGATGTATTCACAAACTAAGGAGAGAGGAAAAGAAAGAACCTTCAAGCTACCAGCAGTTTAGTGTCAGAGTAAGTGTAATGTGTGTGTTGGGGCAATTATTCCACGGCTCCTTTTTCCTTGATGCCCTCCTGCCTGTGTTCCCTCGAAGCCAGCTTCCCTTATCTTTGTGTCCTGAGTTTCCTCTGTTGCCTGCTCCTTCTACCCTAACATCATATTCCTTCTACTTCTCTTTTTAACTGTAGTTTACCAGAAGTGTTCACTACATCAGAACGTTCAAGTGTTTCTAAAGAGATGAGGCTAATCCAGAGTATTTGTAGTAGAGGTGAAAACACACAGCTGAGGCACTTTCTGTGACAGCAGTTTCAAGTTTCAAAACAGCAGGCATGTGCATTCATTCTGTGTCGGTATATCCCTGTGTTAGGAAACCAGTCAAGGTGCTGGCTCTTATCTTTAGCTCCTCATATCGAAGGTGAAGAGAGTAATAATACAAAAGATGGCAATGTGAATGAGCCACCGGCGCTCAAAAAGGTCCAATATCTGGATCTACTAAATGTAAGCGACATGCAAGTCCTAACAAACTGAGCTCTGAGAATGCTACAGATTCCCATTTCAAGGGAAGCAACAAAATTAAAATCAATGGAATTCTGGCTTTATTTCTAATCTTCAGCTTTTATAGGTGAAAAGTTTATTTCTTGAACTGTTGCAGTTCTCAGCTACTTATTCCATCTCTAAACTAGAAGAAATACTTTTGATTAGAGCACAATAAGCCTTAAACCCAATTGGCAGGGCTCTTCCTGCCAGTTCTGTGATATGAGAGAGGCCTGAATTCAGGTTCTTGCTCAAGTAGGTTTGAATATTGCTTTTTTTTTTCCCATATATGGAATTAAACTGATGAACTTTTGTAGGGTGGACGACTTCTTCTGACTTGTGGAACACCTACCAAAACTTACATACAAAACAGAGCCACAGAATTTTGCAACTCATTACTTGAAGAGTTTCTAGGAAGGAGGTCTTAAAGGTTTCTCATTTTTTGCTTTAGTGTTACTGCTCTATTCTAGGTAATGGCTGATCCTGCTGGTGCTGGTTTTAGAAACATGCTTGGCTTACTTGCCCAGTAATATGAATTCCTCTGCAATTCCTGTGTTGTTAGGGCTTCACTGCTGTCACTTGATTTAGCACTGAATGGAATACATGAATGTCTTGCAAACTGACTGTGGCTCAGGAGCTGCCATCTGGCCAGACTTCAGCCTTGGGCTTTTTGGTGTGTTTGTCTGCTTTTGTTTTTTCTGTTTTAAAGTTAAGATGAAAGTTAAATCCCAGATTTCTACAGGGCAGAAAGCATTTCCTACACTATTCTGTACTGAAGCCAAGAGATTAATTCATTGTGAATGCTTAATCAGTCTGTCATAGAACTTTTTTGAGGGCTGAATTCCCATATTTGACTGTGTGGCTTTTTCAGTAGCCCTCTTCTCATCTGATTCTCTAAGCCACTGCTGTCTCTTAGAACAAGGTCATCACTTCTCAGTTCTGTTCACAGTACATCAGCTTACTGGGGTGGAAGTAATTTTTCCTCAGCACAGTGCAGTCTCTACTGACCAGTAGGGTGTTTTGGTCAATGTTAATTTGGATGGAGAAGGATCTGTGTGGAATGTCAGAGCCAGTATCTTTCTTTTGTTTCACACCTCCAGTTAGATTCTCTCAGCAACATGAATCACAACTGCAGGATTATACATTACTACATTACATTACGTGTGTTGCAGCTGCTCTCCCTCTGGAAAGGTTGGTCTGTCAGTGAGTAGATCTATGTGTTTCTTTAGTTTATTTTCCATACTGGCACTTCTGCCAGGCTATAGCAGTTCTGACATCATCTGCCCAAGGTTGAAGCCTGAATTCTGTGATACTTGTTTAGCTTGATCTTCATTTCTCCCCTCACTCTGTACTGCTTCTCTAACTGTGATAAAAATGACTTGTTAACAAGCAGAACTATTTTGGAACGTGGAGTACAGATTCAGAAAGAGGTGAAAGGAGGACTCTTTTCTCTATAAATTGCCTGGTGCCCAGCTTGCAACAGCAATTAGTTCTGGTTGAAGATACCAATCGGGTTGATACTTCAGCAGTTAACTACTTGCACTTACAATCCTCTGGTTTGTATGTGTACTTGAAATAAAAGATCATGAATTAGCCGAACAGTATCTGAGTCCAAGGGATAGCTTTGGTGTACCTCAAACTTCTTGGGACTTCCCAATTTCCTTTATGAAATTCAAGACTCATTTAAAAAGAGGGGTGGAGGAGGTCAGCAGCTGCAAAAACAATGTCATTGCACAAGAAGATGGCAGGGGAGATGAAAGGTAGATCACTGCAAAATGCATTACGCTCTCCTCTCCCTTCCCACCCTCTAAAAAACCCAACAAACAAACCATCCCAAAGCAAATAGTGGTTTGTGAGAATCTGTAAAAGTGGCTTGCCTAAAAATGTACATCATGTCTTGATGTGTACTGAGGAGGTTGGGCTCCTTAGAGAATATGCAGAACACCAAATATTACAATTTCATGACCAAGAAAATGGCCTAAAAAAGATGCAGTAATTGGATTGTGAATTAACTGCAGTAGCAGAGCTATGCATCGTTCTCATATTCCTGAAGTGTTTAGTTAATTATATGACAGATAGGCTTTCATTACACAGGAAGCTAAATGGATGCAGAAGATATTTATGTATGCAACTGAGTATCTGAATTAATTATGTACACAAAAGGCCAAAATTGGCTATTTGTTCATAGTAATTGTATGTTGCATTTCATTGCATACACTCTGTGTAATGTTCATCATTCAGACATAGATTTTATATAAACTAGACATGTACTGGCCAGATCTACTAATCTAACTCACAGTGCTGATTTACAGTAATGGAACATATGGTTTCATTGCCCTGACTTCTGTTCCAAGCAGTGCAGCCATACCCAACTGATTTATGAGTGAAGCTCAGCACAGGCCTGGTACAGAAAAAAACTGCTTGATCCTTTTCTCCAGAGGTCTGGAGATCCACGTTTTTAGAATTAATGATACTACAGTGAAGGCTTTGAATTCCAAGAGAAAACTGTCTCAGAGAAGAAGCTGAAGACAATATAGTGCTGACTGCCAGATGGATACCAAATTGCAGTGTTTGCTAGAAAGTCACTTTGGGAAGGTTTCATCCAGGCAGCAGCTGGTGTGATGCAGCTGTGCAAGCAGCTCTGCAGAAGAGTACACAGAGTGTCCAGCTCTCAGTGCAAAACTAACTTCAATCCCTCGTGGATCAGAAATATTTACTACATTTTATTATTAACTGGATGCTGATTTTGTACAGGACCTATCTGAAAGGATAGGGAAGTCTTGCTTTTGAAACAAAATATTCACCAACAGTAATTATCAATTGTATAATTATAACGTGCTTTTTTTGAGGCAGAGGCTAGCCTTCTTTGGAGAGATGATAGGCCATTTTGAGTACCACTGGAAGTAACAAGATAAACTTCTATAAACATCATAAGATGACAGGAATTGTCTTAAATAAGGTGGCTATATGTTTTATGAAAATCTGTAATAGATATCCACTCACCACACAGGTAACATTTAAAAAGACTTTGGTATATATATCAGTTGCCATTAATGTCCTTAGGATTTGATGCACATCCTTTATTGCAACGACTTTGAAACAGAAATGCTTTGGCATGGCTCTGATAGAAATGAACCACCACCAGTTGTTGTGTCTAAAACTTACTGGTTTTCACACTTGAATCTCAGCGATGTCCAGTAAATAACTTTTGTTCTACACTCTCTGGTATGGCTTTTCAACCAGGCTGAGAAGTCCAGCGTGCTGTTGAACCTCCAAGTATTGAATTTGTAGCTTCCATCTCCAGGGACAGAGGCAGCCCTCAGCTGCAGTCTCTGCCAGTCCTCAGCCAGACCTCCAGGAAGGGAAGGATGTGCTCAGTGCTCCAAGAGAGACAATCTTGTCCATGATGGTGTCTTTTGCTCTATGGCTGGTGACACCCAGCATTAATTCTTGGTTAATTTTATCTCTGTCTCACTGTTTTCTTGCATTCTGCTGCCTGTCCTCTGTGGTGAGTCAAGAGAAAACTAACTTCCCAAATATGTGCTTATCCCATGTGAAAGAGGGTGATGAAACATGTGGCGTTAGTCTGCATTTCTGTATGGGAGAATAGCTGTTGTGACAAATGTCTGTTAGAAAATCCTGAATTTCACACTTCACGTATGCATGTCATCATTTTTCACTGTGATTAGGAAAGTAATTCAGAATACCAGTCAATTGTTATCAATAGATTGTTAACAATGTCATACCCACCAAAAGCACTCCTTTAACAAATGAGATGCCCAGTTGGAATGTTCCATCCTTTATGTCTGAAATTCATGAGCAGCAGCGTCACTTGGGCCAATGGATTTGAGCTAGAATGCTAAGAATTTGGAGATCTTTTTCTAGACCTACTGTATTCTTTCCACCTACTATGTCAATTTTCATACGTATAAATGCAAACATATTACTACTTTGGCTGGGTAGGTAGGACGGAGAGTTGTCTTGTGTTTTGGTATACTTGTTTGCCGTTTTAAGAATCTCTTAATAGCAAACTCATTAGTTCCTTCCATATGAAAGCTGGGGAATGAGGTGAGAAAAGGGAAGAAACCACACTGCCTGAAAGTTTTCTTGGTCCTTTTGCCTCCTTTTTAATTCTAGATTTGCCTCTGAATTAGTATTATTTTGACCTTTTGCAAGAGTGAGGTATAAAAACACTGACATGTTGAAATGTTTTAAATATATTAATAAAATATGCGTTCTATATTCTTATTGATAGGTGGAAGCCATTTTTTGTGGACATCTTTTTGGAAAACCTATGTAACAAATTCAACAAAAGCCTTAAATTGTCACTAAATACCATTCCTGCATCAATGAAATTTCCAATGAGAACGCCAGACCTCTTTGAACATGAACTCTCTTCCCAAGGGAAGATCCCACAGTACATATTTATACAGTACATAAGTTCATCCCCAAGATCTGTGCTGGTGCTTTGTTGGCAAAGTTGAGAATGGGACACGAGCTCCTGAGGTGCGCAGTGCCTGAGCAGGGCTCCCTCAGGCCTGCGCTGGGCACTGCTGCTGAGCAGAGTATGGTCAGTACACGCTAATGGCTTCTGCCCTGCAGTGACAGCCCACGGCCTGCCACTTGCCCAATGTCTGGTTTGTTGAAAACCACACGTTTTTTATCTCAGGCAGTTTGGCTTCTGTCTGACTCTGCCAAAAACTTAAAATTCACATCATCTCAAAAGATAATTTTGTGTTTTTGTCAAACAAAACCTTACAAGTTCCTTTAATGATGAATTATGCAGTCAAAAAATTTAATTGTGAAATCAAACCCCATTCATCCTTTGAACTAATTACAGTGCTCTTTTCGTGTGTATTGCCATGTCATGAAATTCCTCAGCTGAGGATTCTGGAATGCAGAAACCATCATGGCCAGCCCTAACAGGCCGTGCAAACACTAATGGCTTCGGCTGTGATCACCTTACCAGTCCCTTGCGAGACCATGGCTTGGTGTGCATCTTTCCTGTGACACATCCCTGGATGTTTATGAGACACTGTGCATCTCTAGTTAGCAGTTCAACAGTTCAGTCGCAGATGGCCGCTAACACCTCCTCCAGCCTGGGGCAATGCCTACGGCGAGGTACCTGATACCTTTCTAAAGTAAAGGCTGCAAGCTGCGGTCCCTAACGCGCACAAACATGGCGCCTTCCCCTAAGGAGAAGTTCGTTGGGGCATTGACATACAGGACTCTGGCGAGAGTCCCTGCGAGACCTGGGCGTTGCCAGGGCAACCTTGACCATGTCCCCCCCGTACAGCTCCGCCCGCTGACCCTGTGGCGGTTGTGTTGGCGCCGTCCACTGTTCGCGGCTGCGGTGCATTCTGCACGTGGCGAGAGCTGAGCTGCGGCGCGTTCTGCACGTGGCGGGAGCTGAGCTGCGGCGCGTTCTGCACGTGGTGGGAGCTGAGCTGCAGCGCGTTCTGCATGTGGCGAGAGCTGAGCTGCGGTGGCCGCGGTAACCCCGACAGAGCTCCCATGAAATGTGCAGCCGTTTGTATGGGCCCCGGCCTGCAGGGTGACCCAGAGCCCTCCACCGTAAGGGATGGCAGTAGTGAGCTGCTGTGTGAGGTGTGACCAGGCGGCAGCGCTACAGGAGGAAGTGGGGAGGTAGAAGAGCACCAGGGAGTCTGAGATAGGGATGGACTGACGGAACCATGTTCCCATCTCTCTGGGGCAGCAGGAACAGCTACTAGGGAAAAAAACGAGGTCAAAGGGATCCTGTGTTCTCCTTCTGTCAGGTGGAAGCTAGTAGCTTAAAGGAGAGGAGTGAACAGAGGCAAGGTTGTGGTTTGGTGGTAGGTGGATCGTCTCTGCGTTCCCAGGTGCCTCTGTACAACAGGTGTGAGGCTCTGGATGTGGAAGGCCATTTAGTGAATGATGGTCTGTCTGCACCAGGGTTGTTGCCAAGGTCAGAAACGTTATTCCCTCTATCACCACCACAAAGAAAAGAAGTTAGAGTTGGTGATTTCCCTCTGAGGGGAACAGAGGATTCAGTATGGCAGACATATCCCTCGGTTAGAGAAGCTTGGTGCCTCCCTGGGGCCTGGGTTAAGGCCATCACTATTGAAATTCCAGGCCTGGTACAGCCCTTGAACTGTTACCCATTGCTTTTCTAATGTGTGTTATGATGAGGCTGCAACTTGTACTCGAAGTATGATCAAAAGAGACTTAATGGGCTTGGGGTGATTGCTAAGGGGATCTGGAGCACAGGTTATTGTTTATGTTGGCCTTCCAGTTGTGGGCAGTGACATTGGAAGAAATGCATGGGGCAGGTCTGTTAGCATATGGCTCTGGCTGCTGTCACTGCCACAGTTCTGTTTTTTCTGATGAAGGGATGGCTTACATGGCACCAGGCCTGGTGGTGTCAGGCGGGATTTGCCTTTCTCCAAGGAGGAAGAGGGCCTTTGCTCATGAATTAATGGGGCTTACTGGCAGAGCTTTAAACTAGGCTTAAAAGGGGAAGGGGATAATACCAGGCTTGCCTGTGAGAAGACATGCAAAGGTTAGAGGGGTGGGTGGTAGTGGGGGCCCTCAGCCTGTTGCTGTGAGACATACCGGATGATTGGCACCACACTTTAAGTCTCATGGAGGTAATCCAGGGCTCCTAAGGTAATAGGAGCTGACAGTGTAAAATACCTCAAAGGAATGAGGGGGTGTTCCTCTAAGAAGGTGACTTGGCCAACAGCCCAGCTGAAGTTGGTTATGCTGCATGCAGCATGGACAACAAACAGGAGGAGCTGAAAGCCACCATGTTGCTAGAAAGATATGGTGGCGACCTGGTTGCCTTTACTGAAACTTGATGGGGCAAATCCCATGACTGGGGTGCAACTAATATGAAATGTTTAAATGGATAAGTCCAGCTCTGAAGCAAATGTATGAATTCTTCATGAAGTGTCTTTATTATCCTGGAGAGGAAGAGTTTTTTGTATATTAAAGTTGGACTAATGAAGTCTTAACTTCCAGTTTTTCCTGCAGCTAATTAGACAGAGGCTGGATGTTGTTCGGGCTTCTACTGCTTGCAGAAACTTGTTTCCAAACCTTTGTAATACAATTTAAAGTCCTTCTTTTGAGGAAATTGAAAGTAAATTGAAGCAACAGTTTATTTTTAGAAACCTGTCTGAATACTGGAAATGTAGCAAACAACAAACCTGATACTTTCTCCTGTGAGCAGAAGGTTGTTCTCCTCATAGAATCGTAGAATAGTTAGGTTTGGAAAGGACCTCAAGATCATCCAGTTCCAACCCCCCTGCCATGGGCAGGGACACCTCACACTAAACCATGGCGCCCAAGGCTCTGTCCAACCCGGCCTAGAACACTGCTAGGGATGGAGCATTCACAGCTTCCCTGGGCAACCCATTCCAGTGCCTCACCACCCTTACAGTAAAGAATTTCTTC
>JANRGW010037889.1:0-24089 GCA_024733675.1 Psilopsiagon aymara
GGCAGTGTTCAAGGCCAGGTTGGACAGAGCCTTGGGTGGCATGGTTTAGTGGGAGGTGTTCCTGCCCATGGCAGGGGTTGGAACGAGATGATCTTAAGGTCCTTTCCAACCTTAACTATTCTATGATTCTATGATTAATAGTGGTTGGATGATCCAGCTGAGAAGGTAGTGGTTAATGGATTGTATTCTGCCTGGACGCTGGTGACAAGGGGAGTTGCTGAAGGGCTCTGGGAATTCAAGGAGGCTGAAGGACAAGGCGGTCAGTCATTAAAAAGATGGAGCTAAGCTTTTCACAGTGATACATGGGAAGAAGATGAGTGACAATAGTCATAAACTGAAATAATAGTAACTGTGTGCAGGGAAAACCTTTTTCTATATGAGGACAGTCAAACACTGCAATAGGTTGCCCAAAGAGGTTGTGCCATCTCCATCCTTGGAGGTTTTCGAGGTGAGGCTGAATGAAACTCTGAACAATCTGGTCTAACCTCATAGCTGATTCTTCTTTGAGCATGACATTGGACTAGAAACCTCCTGAGACCTCTTCCCTTCTGAATTATTGTGTGATTGTGCAATCCTAATATAGTATCACAGTGTTGTATTATTTTAAAGCTGGGATAGTAATAGCAAAATCTTAATTGTTCTGAATATTTAAATGATTTGGCTGCTCATTGCTCTTGCTTTTGGAATCCAGAAATGCTACATATGCTCTGTACGGTCTCCAAACAGCTTGTATTTGTGCTTATTTGCTGGTATGACGTGCTAACTGTGCAAAAAATTTTGGACTCTTGCCTTAGAATATAGATACCTGCCAACAGAAAATGAAGGCTACATAGTGCTGCAAATGCTTTCTCTGTCTATGGAAAATGCCTCGTATGTGCCAGAAAGAAGCATTTGTACCACATGCTTTTTACTACTGCTCACATCTGTTAACATTTACATGTGTCAGAAAACAATACCTGAACAGTAAAAGGAAGGAATATATGAAGTTCAAGGGCATTGCATCAAGAAAAAGAACATGTTATATTGCACTGGCACATTGGAATAAAAAAAAAAGATTTCTTGGACTTGTCAAATATTTCTAATATGTAGGTATAGGCTGTGTATACTATCTATGAATACATTTCCATACCTGAATTGTATGACCCAAATTGCCAGTAAATTGAACTGAACCCATGAAGGGGTCAAGGAGAGGCAGTCAGGAAGTGAGAGAATTATATCTTTCTTGTTATATACAAAAAGAATAAAATTTTATTTCATTTAAGGCAGGATTTATATAGAAATCTTCAAAGTTAGGTTCCTAAATGTGGAATTACCTGCTTATATTGAAATATTTTGCATTCTCGATAATCTTCTCTTCAGCTGTCTTTTTGTTAGCACAAAAGGAGTAGGTTAACTGACAAATGTTGCTGTATATCACCAGTCCTTAGAGGCAGCTACTGTACTGGACTGTGTTTCCAAGAATATTTCTTTGAAGTCATATTGTGCATATTGTGCAAATCCTGAGACACAGTGTAGTACAGGATTTTGTGTGATATGGCAGTTCTTACAGATGTTACCTCTGGCAAGTGATTTAGAATTAAAAAATAGAGAGCAACTGATCCTTGATCTCCTGAGCTCAGAAGGAGAACAATCAGTATTTGATACCTTTCTAAAAATTGCTGTTTTCAGTGGTTGTATTAGTACCGCTAATTCTTCAGGCATCTATTTGGTTAGTTTGAGCCAGCTTTATGTATGCTCTTTTTTTGTATTTAACCCTGATTTTCCAAAATACACCTGCAACCAAAAGCAAAGATGCTCCCTTATAGACATTATTGTTGCTTAATGTTGAGCTCTATATGGAAAGTGACAAAAAAATGCCTTTTTTACCTCAGTTTTCTGAGCCTAGAAAGAAGTGGTGGCTGAAAAGAAGAAATGAGTAACTTCAAATTAAGTCCTACCTAACATGTAGTCATTATTAAGGCAAAGGTCTATCTTTGGATTTTGCTGTGTTTCTGATAGATAATGTATCTTCAAACCATTATTTTTGTGATGAACTTCCACTCTTACATGTTGATAACAGGTCTTATGCAGAAATTATTATGAAAGTTTGACTTCCGCACTCAGTACACTAAAAAAGCCTTGCATTAGGGCTGTGAAGATGCAGTGAATAATCACATAAGATGTATAGTTTCTTTGCCCCCAAATTTGAAATTTATGGCTTTACCAAAACTGCTGTATGAACAATACGTGCATACGTATTTTAGGCTTTGAGGCAGGGATCTGAAGTGTCTCTAACAGTTTCATTCTGTGAGCTATACAAGAAAGTTGTGAAGCACGCAAAGAAGCACTTTATAGCCTAAGCTGATGAGAAATCAGCTAGTGGGAAACGGGAAGGAAACAAGATCGTCATCCAGCAATATTTCTTAAGCATAAACAAAATAAAAAGAAGTTAAGCATCTAATAAGACCTGCATTCTGGCCTTTGTGCTTTGTGGAGCAGCTTTGTCACTAGACAGAGATGTGCTCCTTGGTCTTACTTGCAGCTGAAGTCAGCTGAAGTCTTGCTTCCACTGACCTTTCTGATTGCTGACCCTGGCCCAGCTTTTGCACGCAAATAAAGAACATAAAGCTTTCTCATATAATTTCTTCTCATGCTGTTTTAACTCTGGCATATCCTTTCAGGAGTGTTCATACTTTCAGAGTTTTTATCTAGATACTTGTACATAGACACAAAATCATGAAATCATAGAGTCATAGAAGAGTTCAGGTTGTAAGAGACCTATAAAGGTCATCTAGTCCAGCCCTCCTGCACTGGGTAGGGACATCTTCAACTATATCAGGTTGCTGAGAACCACATACAGGATTACAGTAATGGTAATCATAAGAAGAAGAATTGCTAGAGAAAATTATAGTTGATGCTTAATTTACATAATTGGCATATTTCAGGCCCATTACAAGCACTCTTAAAAGTTACATTTAGGGGTCAGAGGGTGAGAGGTGACGGGCAAGATGCTTGTTTTGTACATTTGGCTAACACAAATACTTCCTCAAGTACAAAATGCTTTGATCTCTGAGCAAATGCCATATGTGTGCAGCTGTGGCCCCTGCCTCACAATTGCTGAAAGGTTAGAAAAAGGTAGCATACGAATTTGGTGTCTGCATTCAATTTATGCTTTTATATTTAGCAGTTCATAATTTTGTGTAATATTTTAGCTGCATGAAAAATATGCACCAGAGTTGAGTGATAACAGATTTCTCTGTGGTTTGACTCAACATTGTTTGGGTATACACAGAATCTGAAGTATTGCAGACTGAAAATATAGGTTTTAATTAGAGCTGTCTGAGCTTCAAAATACCTGAACACACATTAAGCTTGGCAGATTTTCAGAGATCCAAGGGTTGCATGGAGCTGATTTAAAGCTAAGCAAGAGTCTTCTGTTTTCCAACATATATTGCATTTGCAGTTGCATCACTGACTTGCAACACACTGAACAAGTGAGATCCAAACCCATTATTAATGGTTTTCTGATATGTAAAAATGTTCTATCATCAGGGCCTGTCTTATGTCATACTTGTGTTGAGCAGTACCTTACTCCAAGGGAATTTCCGCTGAAAAAAATTGAATTACTTCCAGAGTAAAGGACTAGACCACATGACCGAAAAGCTGAATCAGCTCCAAAAGTTTGGAACCTTTCTTGAGCTTTTGCTTTTTACTTTTATGTGCAAATATGTAGGACTGATATACCCAGATCTTTATCCCTCAAGCACTTTAATGTGAGCGGTTTGCTGTGACAATAAAGAAACCTGCTGCAGTCAGTGTGACACAAGGGTCCATTCACATGGATCCAGTTTCATGATCAAGGCCAAAAAGAAAAAAAAAAGCATGGCTTTGTTATTAAAACTCTTGAGCATGTACAAATATACTTGTATTCCTTGGGGGAAACCCCATGATTTCAAATAAAGCAAATGCAATTTCTACTTAAAAGAAAAAATCCAAGTCACAACCAATAGACAGGCATGATGCAATAAACAGAAAAGCAGACATGAAAAAACCAATTGACAGGTACAAATAGGATAAAATATAAAGCATTGTGCACTATGTGTACACTGATACATATATGTTTACAAAAGTATATGTATGTAGATCTATATAAATGCACAATAATGATGTTAATATGAATTTTAGTATTTTATTATGTGTGTGGGTAAATTCATGCCATTGTTCTTGTGTGGGTAAATTCATGCCATTGTTCTAGATACGATTTGAGTATTATTTAGACAGTAGCACACCTATTTGTTTTTCTTACGCTGTGTCTCTTTTGTATTTTTGCTAGCTCCTACTGCCTATGGTAGGCTCTACAGATGAAACTCTGCAGGAGGCTGCAGCTGGTTGCATAGCAAACATTCGCAGGTTGGCTCTAGCAACAGAAAAGGCAATGTATGGATAATACTCTTGCAACTTTTACTAACACACTCATTTTGCAATATGGCTACATTTAAATAGAGGAGTACTCCTTCTACCACCTGTATTTCACTGCAAAGCTCGTTTGTATGAGGATAATTTCATAACAAGAATAAATCTGTGGAAAATTATGTTTGTTCTCACATTGCTTGTTTGTCACACCTAGCTTTTATAAAACACACCTGGTTTTGTGTGATTGATAGTATCACATCTTTCAAAAGACTGTTGGTTAAAATATGGCAAAGACTTTCCTATGGCTCATACTCTTGTATTTGAAATTTATTGTAGATATAAATGGTTTTGTGTATCTGTGACATTACAATAAATTTTCCTTCACTGTGTGTGTGGTTATGCAGTGACTCACGAATGCCTTCAACAATTCCCTTCATGCTAAACTTGTCCAGTCATCCTGTCATTATGTTTTTGCCTGTTTGATCACTTGCAATTCATAGGAGAGGGCAAAATGCAGATACATGAATCTCACAGCTGGTGAGATTGTTATATAAGGATTGCAAGCAGCTGTAGCAGTAGACATCACTCCAAATTTCCTGCTTCTACCAACATCAAACAAAATGGTGCTTAATTTTATAAGTAGCTGGTGAAATGTGTTTTAATTAACATGTGTTTAACTCAAATTAAAATCTACCAGCTGTAAATAAAATGTAGGGCATTACATTTACATTTCCACGTAACCTTATTGTGTTTCTTTTCATTTTTAAACTGAGGACAACATTGTATTGATGTAGTTACTTTATTTTTCTGCCTAAAATTATGTTCAGAATTAGGGCTGCTTTCAAAAACATGCATGAACAACTACTGATATTATAGGTTACAAACCCAGTGTATGGACCATGTCAACGACTAATACTAAGCCATTTGAGAACAGTAATGTCTCCTTCAAACCAAAACCATGCTCTGATTCTATGATTTAAAATTTCCTGTAAGAAAACTCATGCGGTTCTGAAAAAGGAGGGTTGCAATGGGCCCTTAGGGGTGGCGTAGAGAGTATATGAGAGGAAACCAGCTACTGACAGGTGCTGACTGTGGAGATCAAACTATTAAACCAAGTAGTATTTTTTAGTCAATGTAAATACCAACATAATTGTGGAGTTGTCACAAGTTCCATCAGCAGCCAGTGACCAAGCAAATGCTATTTTAGGTATTCTTCAACTCTGCCCCCCAGAACAAATATATCCATATTATTATACTGATGTCACAGCTGTAGTAGTATCATATGCTTCATCACTGTACCCAAAAATACTTCCAAAATAAATGCTAATTGCCAGATTCATTTGGAAGAGGAGAGGCTTGATTTTATTTTTTCTTTTCTGTTGGAAAGCTGTAGATACAGTTATCACATGAATAATACGTAAAATGTGGCTTATTTTTCAAACTGTTGAGGGGAGAAAAAACCTCCCTGACAATAACTGTTGTCCTTAACATGACCTCTCAAGGAACTCTTGACCGTTTACTTTGGATTTCAACTGGAATAAGTTCTAAAGTAAACTTAATTTTATGATACAGGTGTCAGGGCAATAAATGTCATGTTCCTGACTATGAAATGGCCTCAGCTTGCCGCTGTCACTCACATTGGTAGCCCTTATTTCTTGAAGTAGTTCATCTGAAGCCTTTATTTTAAGACCTCAGACAGTTAATCCCAGACTTAAGATGACTTATTTGCGCTGTTTTCTTTTCCATTAACGTGCTTGCAGTTTTTCAGTTCTGTACGAGATGAAATGTTGAAATCGATACAGATCCACACACAGGCAAAGGATCAGTATTTAAAAAAAATACATCTTTTTTTGGCCCAAATTGGTGGATGTTGTGCAGTTAATCTAAAGAGATTTAGTTGCTGGAAAATGACTAAATGAATGTGATCCCTGGCCTCTCCGAGCGGTACAGTACAGCGTGTACATTTGAAAAGCTTCCACTTTCTCCACAGTGCTGTGTTGAGTTTCACAGCACTGCAACTCTCTCAAAAGGGATCCTCACAAAGCTGGGTCCCACTTGCTGCTCACACACCCCCCTGGCAGCGCCAGCCTATTCAAGCCCTGGCACCAACTCAAGCAGCCGTAGCCGCCTGAACCCAGTATTCCCACCATGTATAACGAGGCACCACCCAGCTCCTGCTCCCCAGTTCCTGTGCCTGGAAGGGAAACGCCTTCACTCCTGTCTCTTTCCACCAGCTGCTACTTGTCCACATAAACCTGTAGCTCCTTAGGAAATAAGGCTAAACCAAGCGCGGGAGCTCAGTATTATATTCAGTGCAGAGAAATTTGATGTACAAATTCAATGTACAGTCCTATTTCAGTTGCAGAAATGAAGTGACTTAAAAAGTTGGGTCAGCCTCAGTCCTGTTTATTTGTCAGCATCTACTCAGTCTGCAATTCGTGTATTTTCACTGTCTTGTAATATGTGGTAAGGAGGCTGTGTGTCAGTTTATTTACATTGATGTTACCATCAGCAGGGAGTACCCATCATGTTTTGCAAATTCAGGAGCCAGTTTCCAGCTCTGCACAGAGCA
The DNA here is from genome assembly GCA_024733675.1 of Psilopsiagon aymara. Classification (NCBI taxonomy): domain Eukaryota; kingdom Metazoa; phylum Chordata; class Aves; order Psittaciformes; family Psittacidae; genus Psilopsiagon; species Psilopsiagon aymara. The sequence goes on from JANRGW010037889.1 coordinate 6,965, forward strand.
CTGTTCTCCAGCTGTTGGCCATAAAGGCAGGCCCGCTCCTCACTGGCTTCTTATTTTCAGCTTTATTCCACATTTTCATTAAAATGTCAGAAATCGTAGAGGCCAAGTAAGAAAAGTTGTCACAAGAAAGTGTTGTTTTAAGTATGGAAATACTATAGTTGATGAGGAAAAAAACCTAAGAGTAGAAATTTTTCACCTTGATGCAATTATTTCTGGAACCTTAGAGGCCCACTACATCTTTCAGTCCATGTGTCTGTCAGCAGCAAGATAGCTTTTCTTCCACCATACCATGACTTTATGATTTATTGCTTGGTGACAGATAACCATTATCAATAATTTAATTGTCCCAGGATGTTGAAACTGCACATTTGAATCTGGGATTTATGTTCATTTCCTCTTAATGTTCATGCTTATGACATGTGCATGTGCTCTGACACACGATATTGTCTCCAAGTTGTCAGGGAAATATAAACTTCACAGCCTGAGTGCGATGGAGCTGTGGTGTATTAGGGGCTTTGTTACTGTGTTCCATCACTGAAGCTTTCCTTTGGTGAGTAAATGAGGTTGAGATTCACAGGGCTGCCTTGAGATCTGACTCAGTAATTTGCTTTGGGCTAACTGATTGCTTTGCGTGAAAGCGCAGTACCTCTTTCATTCCGCACCTCCTGAAATGAGTCAAATGAGCTGCTGACACCAGGGTCATATGCAAATCATCCCAGGAGGCTGAACTAGATAATATGTTAATTTAAGAATTTCATCTCGTAATAAATTAAATAGTTGTTCCTTTCACATTTCCACCAACATAATCTTTATTTTACGTGTGACAGCAGGATGGAAACATGTAATGTGTTTCTTCAGCAGTGGTATTCAAGTTTCCGTGCAGGCTGTTGTATAGTTTATTTCCAGAGTCAGAAGCTGACTGCACTCCCCAACTGTAAATTGTGGTCTATTCCTTCTTTAGGCACTTAAGCATTGCCACACGCTGCTCAGGATTCAGAACAACAGAAGGAAGCAAAGCTGCCTCTTGTCCGCTTCTCAGTTCAGACAGCCTTCTGCTGTTTGGTGACCTGGCACAGGCCAGCACCCACATTTCTGTAGCCATGGCCATCACAGCAGGAATTGGTAAAATTCATTGCATTTCTGAAAGGATTAATTTTAGCAATGACTATTCATTCCCTTGTTTAAACAGAGATGTTCTTCAATGCTCAGTATCTTTCTGCTTTAGCTATTGAAGCCACCCAGAATTCATCCACTCTCACAAATATTTTCCTGGAATGCAATTTTACATTGTAAGGTGTGCTTTTCACCCTCTTGCCTAGTTATCATTTCAGTAATGCTCACAACTTGCTGAGGACAGCTTCAAGATGGTCTGTGTTTATCTTCTTGACTTGTTTCTGCGTTATCTGCCAGACACCTTTCAGTTGGCAAGTTCCTCTCTCTTTTCCAGTTGTTGTCATTGGCAAGTTATATGTTTTATCCTAGTCTACATGCAGAATGGCACCCATCAGCTGCTTGATCTTGGTTTTGTGACTGTAGTCAATTCTATTTTGAACACAAATGTTTGGATTTGTTTGGGGTTTTTTTTCCTGAAAGGCTCATAAACCCACATAAGGAAGCTTTGACTTTGTCTGCTATATAATATGTTGTGGTCTAATCCTATCATTTTTGCAGTTCTCCAGGTGCACAAAACCATCTTTACTGATTTCATATGTTTTTTTCCATCATTGATGTGGTGACAACATACTAGTTGGCCAGTAAAAACCTTTGCTTATTGTCCTTTTGAATGTGCATTGGGGAAAGTACAGAATAATGACATTATACTAATGCTGAACCATGAAACAGTAGGTGATAAACCAGCAGTTTTTAGCCAACTCACCATCACACCAGCTTCCTGAGTGCCCTCAAAGCTCCTCCACTCTTCATTAGATGAGAATCTCCCTAGCAGCTTTTCGGGGACAAAAGTGTTTATTACAGTTTTGGCGGTAAGGTTTTGCCCAGCCATGGTCTGACACATCCCACTTCTCCAAGGGGCTTGGTGAGTGCAGCAGGGCAACGCAGAGCACCTGTGGACCAGTGGGTGCACCTGGCAGCAGAATTTTGCTCCAGTGGCCGAGCCTTGAACTGCGTCTCCTAATACCCAGATTAAATAGCTAAGGATTTGTGTACTGCTTCTGAAATAAAAGAAAAAAAGCCTTTAATAAAAAATGTAATTAAAAAGTTACAGATTCTGATAAAATTAAAAACATACGATACGGAATTGAAATGATTTAGTGTTGAAAAATGTCAGTTGATTCAGTAGTAGTTAAATTTCCAAATAACTTGTCTTGAACAAGCAAATAGTTTGAAGGTTTTGGCTATGTGTCTTTCTTTAAAAAAATGAGAACCCAGATCATGTTGCTGGTTCCCTCCACCACAGACTGGTAAAGGCTGTGCTATAAAATTAGTGCAGTAAACCACTCGACTTTCCAGTTGCTGCATTCTCTTCTCCAATTGACAGCCTTTTGGGGCCTCCTTGGCTCTTCAGCAGAGAGCACCAAGTGCAGGTCTGTTGCTCTAATGAAAACATAACAACAACGTCTGGGAAGCCATAGAATGATGCAATAACTGTGCTGCTCTGCTTCCTTTTATGTGATGAAGCTTGCATATTTTCCTGGCCCCAGTGTTTTACTCCTGCCAGTATTGTACTGTAAAGAGACTTGGCAGAACACGTTCAAAGGCCGTTCGTGGTTTTTCACTCAGCATTAAACCTTCCAGTGACGGAAGGGTGGGGGAACAGATATTGGGACAAACAGATTCTCAAAAAGTGAAAGAAAAAGAGGAGAATGAGTCTGGTGGTAGATGGTCATGAATTTATAAAACCTTGGTTATGGGACGGGCATTGATTTGCACCAAGCTGAGACCCACTGGAGCACAATACCACGTAGAACAGTGGCCACCTTCCAGAGGGCAATCAACCCAAAGGAAAACCAGCTCCTGATGTTCTGAGAAAAGAGATCAGTGTTGTTTCAGTCTGATAACCAAAGTCACACTGTCCTTGATAACTGTACTCAGTCACGATGGGCGCGATAGTGGAGAGGATCTAAGATTGCCACGGTTTGCGCTGTGTTTGCTCAGTATATGGAAAATTCCTGACTCTGGAGCTGCCAGTCTTGCTCTGCAAACCTACATTGAACTCACTTATGGCTGACTTTTGATTACAGCATTTAGAAAGCAGACTGCCTGGTCCTTACCCCTGTTTGAGGTTAGGCAGGAGAATACTCAAAATGGAGCTACAGGAACTCTTGAAGAGAAATATTCCACGTGCACTTTCAGATGAGGGGTAAAATCCGTTCAGAAACAAAAGTTATGGTCAGACTGATGCCTCCTTCCAACCCATTCCACAACTGTCTGTGGTTGGGTGTCATGTAAAAGGAAAAATATTTGGAAAAGCGGACATCTATGGGCCGGCCTTGGTATGGTTCCCAGAATGTAATGACTAGGTGAATGTTTTTTCAAGTGCAGCAAATAAGGAATATAGGTGACTGGAAGCACTGGATCTGATGTGGCATGAAGAGGTACAAATCAAAGAGGAGTGATTTATCCGGAGAAACTGAGGCCTAATTATTTCCAAAGTGAGCATTAACAAAACAACAACAAAACCAAAAGAGAGCTCTTCTCAGTCCCCCCATGTTGCTTTCAGATTTTTGTGTAACTTTACAACCCTTCCATTGCTTGGACATGTTCATTTTCACCAGTCTTAGGGCTCTACAAGCACCAGTGTATGCCCATTATTGTTGACATTTCTAAATACACAGCTACTGATATGTATGTTATGATTTTAGTTCCACTGGCAATTACTAGTGTCTAATTACCACTTAATCTCTTCTGAACTTCGTAGGAATGTGTAATAGAAGCCACTTTAACTTTTACTAGAGTTGAATTTGAATCATTTGTCTCCTCTCCTGCATGACTTCCACACCCACATCTGCCATCCCAAAGAACTGTAATATATTTTAGCTTTAAAGGAAAATACGTTGTACTCTACCATGTATGTTCTTGCTCTGGAAGATGGGATAAACAGGCTCAAGTGCCCCACAGCACCCTTGAACACTCTGCAAGTCTCAGAGAGTTTCCATCAGAGAAAGTCAATGAGAGAGAGGACCATCGCGGACTGGGAAGAGCTATTTTGTATCACGGACGACCATTACAACTGGGACAAAAGACAACTGTGATGCTGGGGCCTCGGAAAGCACTGGCCAAAATGCTCAATTTCAGAAGCAGCTTTAGGGATGTGAAACATCACTTTGAAACCTCAAGTGTTTATGTCCCTGAGAGGACTGAGATTGAGCACAGAGCTTCTCCATGGGGTTTCCCAGTGCCACCCACCCCACTGGAGATGTTAGCATCCTGCAGCAGCAAGCAGGGCCCTGGTAAGCAGCCTGGGCTCAGAGCTTCCACTGTGCATCTGGCAGGGTGTGCACTGGATGCAAAGAGGCAAATGTTTTCATAGCAAATCTAAGTGGCAGTTTATAAAAGCTGACCCAGCCAAAGAAAACCCTGGAAACCCCCGCAGAATGAAACAATAAAACTGTCTAAGAATTTAATCCAATGAGAAAGTTAGTAATTTTCAGAAGTCCACAAGATTTACTTTTCTAAAATGAAACAGGCCAACGAAGTAACAGATTGTGCTTCTATATTTAAGTAGCAGCATTTTTACAAAGTAATAAGAATGCGGAGGGAATTCAGTTCCCTGTACACCTTTAAGTTTTTAATCGATATGGTTTGTGGAAAACTAGGTGAAATCTCACTTTGCTGCGGCAGGCAACATTTTGTGTTGGCCAGTAGCACATATGGTTTGGGTAGACACAACTTGGATAACTGCAAAAGAAATGATGGGTGAGTGAGAGCCAAGGGATGCAGTGGACTGCCTCTGAAGAGCTCCTTACAGCTGAGGATGTACTTCAAACCCAGATTGCTGTGACCAGGAACAGCTTCCTTGGGCGTCTCTGGGCAATAAATAACAGCATGAAAATCCAAACATGGATTGTAGGATATCTCTCCTGCCCAGGGAAAATGTAAGAGGAGGGATGGGGGAGTCACTTCCAGTGCTTCCCACATATGCAACTGATGTACAGGTACCCACTGGGATCCAGTCCTGGGGGCACCAAGCAGCATGACTCTGCTCATGCACTTTGTTTCTCACCTTGCTCTTTGCTGCAGGTCCCACACAAGTGCATCTGCATCCTCAGCTGCAAGGAGAGGTGCTGGGCAGTCACATTGCTGTATGGAAGGACGCAAGGTGGAAGGAGAGGTTTATTAAGGAAAAACTGCATTAAGAAGCAAAGAAAGATGATTTAGTTTCTTAGCTTGATAAATGTAGATGTTGGGATGCTGCATGGTGGAATGGCAACCTAAGCTGCCAAAATACAAAACCAACCCCATTTTTGGGAAATCATTCCAACCATCACAAGTCATGAAACAGTGCTGCTTCTACTCAGGAAATGGACGTGTGCCCTACACACCCTATACTACTACCCTCATGCTGATCCCCTTTCTGTAAAGACTCAAAAGTTCTGGTTTTCTGCAAAGACTCAAAAGTTCTGGGTTTCTGCTATGAGAAGGGAGCTCCACAAAGTCTTACAGAAATCATTCTTGCATACAATCTGTGAGTCAAATATCCTCCTTGTGTCACGGCATTCACCGAATTTCACGTGGATGTATCTCAGGAGGGCGTCCGTCCAGCCTGTCCAGACCCCTCTGCAGAGGGACCTTGAGTTTGCCAGTCCTGACTCACAGCAGAGTATGGGGGAAGCAAGCAGACTTGAAGAATGAAAACGAGCATTTAGCTGCACAGGCTGTCTTGCCTCCAGCTCAGACTATTTCCTTCTGTCTCAGTCTGATAACTGTGCAGTCTCCTCAAACCTTCTCAGATGGCTGCTGCCCTGCAGATCCCAACAGAAGCAGAGTGAAAGAAAGCTTACAAAAGGCTTGATGTCTCTCCGAGCAGTCTCAGTCTCTGGTAGATTAGCAATACAAACAAATGAAGGCTTCTTGGAACTAGTCAGAGACTTTTGGCAACCCCATGTGTTTGTGACTACTACCTTCAACGGAGACGATTGACATGACTGTGTCCTTTCCAGGCATCTGGAGCATTTCTGTATTATCAGCCACCTGGACCAGGGCTGCAGAGTCTATCCAAGGGAGGAGGGATGAGGGCTACTTGAAGCAGCCTCATGGGTAAGAATCTTAAAAAGCTGGATCATTTGTGTAAGCAATTATATCCCTTGGCTGGTTTGTAAATGTTCACTGCAAACTAGTGCTGTTGCCAAACAGAATTACCTTAGCCGGGACCTTACAGCTGAATCCATGGAGAGTCTCCCATATAAACACAGGCATGAATTGAAGTGCCTTTTTCTTTGGAGAGACTCTCTGAGTGGGCCCAGGCACTTCAGTCACAGCCTTTCACAGGACACTGGCTGTGATAGCATTGAATAGGTTTCACAGTTGAGCTCTCTGAAATACAGGAGGCCCAGCAACTGTTGAGGGTGTTTTCCTCCAGGGCATCTCCAATAAAACCAGCAGCTTGTCACTTGCACACTGCGAAATGCCATCTGTTCCATCCCAGATATCTGCATCCCAACCAGTGGAGTCAGGTATTACAGACCCTTGTATGAGGATCAACAGATGTTGAGAAGGAGGTTGATTTTCAGCTCCAGAGATCTGTAGCCGGATGTCATTGTCTGGAGAAAGGTGAAGAGAAAAACCCTCTGCTAGGATTTGGCTGCTCCTGAAGTCCCCTCTCAATTTGAAATCCTGTGATTCATAATCCCAGGCCAGGATCCACCAGCCCTGAATTAGATCCTGTAAATGGTCTTGCAGCTCATAGCTCTGAATTACCTATCTGAAGTAAGACACTAACACCTCAGCTGTCCCCAGTGAGAGTCTCAGCACAACAGTAGAGGTCTCCACTGTACGTGTAGTCAGTTTGACACAACTCTACCCAGTATCTGAAGAGTTGACAGCTTTCCAAAGAAGACCAGGCCGACCGCCTGGTGGATATGTGCTGATCTGAGGTTAGCCATTAGTGAACAGACCAGTTGAACAGATCTGGGCTTCTGGTGCTGCCCTGGGCAGTTCAAGGTTCTGTTCACTTTCCCTCCAGGTGGAGGATCTAGTTTATGGGCAAGATGCCTGGCTCTTCATCAGGAAAATCCTGCCAGTCACAGTGAGCACTCCTGCAGATGCTGCATGAACAACTTGCTCACCACATACACGTTTCTTTACTGAACTGGTGGAAAGGAAACACAGGCAAGCAGGGAATGACCTGGTCTACTTAAACAAGCTGGGATATGCCTTGCTTCAGCCTGGTGGAGAAGTTAAAAGTCCAATAGGGCTTAGCTGACCTCTGCTGCACCCTAGGAATCATAGAATCATAGAATACCCATTTGGAAGGGACCTCAAGAATCATCTGGTCCAACCTTTCTAGACAAAGCATGACCTAGACTAGGTGTCCCAGTACCCTGTCCAGTACTATGGAATCCACCACTTTCCTGGGGAGATTATTCCAGTGTCTGATTATTCTCACTGTGAAAATTTTTCCTCTAGTGTTCGGTCAGAATGTGCCCAGGAGTAACTTGTACCCATTACCCCTCATCTTTTCCATGTGAAGCACCCAAGTTCAGGCATTCGGAAAGCCTCACTTCGCAGGGGGGTCCACAAGTGTGGCTGATGCCACCATGACTCTGATGCATGTGGAGACCCTGTCTGGGCAGAGCACATGTTTAGACTATTGGTCTGAAAAGAGGCAGGCGCACTTCACAGCTATAAGTACCACCACAGGCACTGCCAGGATGGGGCAGGCACAGAACTGCAATCTGCCCTGGCCCCACCAAGGCTGTCCGCCCAGGGCACATCCCACACCAGAGGAGTTACACATGGGAGCAGGTTGCAACCATGCTTTGTGCTTGTGCTTATTTGCTGTATTTACCCTGGCAGCTGAAGCAGGTAACTGTGGAAAATGGGAGGTGACCAGCGCCTGGATTTGTTGACAGCTTTGAAGGAAACAATATAACTGTGCAAACCTGAAACTGATTTTGTCCTTATGCCCTGGGGCACATCCCTTCTAATGCCAGTTGCAGTCCTCCCCAGACATCTGACAGCAGCTTCTGCCTCAATCCATCAAACACTTACTGGATGCTTAATATTACACAAAGAAGGAATGCTTGCAAGGCCAATGGGATAGCCAGTGGGATAGCCAACATTTACGCATACAATCAAATGTGCAATTTGGGTCTGAGCACTTTGTCATATTCTTGGCCTATATTTAAAAGGAAAAAAAAAAGATGAAACCCCACAAATCACTTTCAAGCTCACAAGCAGAATGATTTATTATGAAAAAACACTGACAGGTTTTTGAAATACTGAAAGGGTTGAAATAGTCTGAATAGAATAAAAATTGACACAAATTTTTTACCACAATGCGAAAGGAACTCAAACTATTCTAGTAAGAGTTTACTTTAATGTTCGTGCATGTCCTCACATCCTGCTTTTGGCAATAGCCAGAAAAGAACTACCGAAATACTGTGAGAAAAGCTGTTCTCATGTTATTTCTGGCCCTGCTGTAATGCATGAAATCAGGACATCTCATGAGAGAGACTGATATTCAAGATTTCAGTCTATTTTTCAGACAAAAAGGTCTGAATATATATCTCTAAATTTCTGGGTTTAGTCATGGCTAGATCTCAAAGCAACAAGATAAGTATTCCTGAGGTCATATGTCAAATAGTCACAATACAGAAGAAAATATAATACTTATATTCAAATCACTTGGAGGAAAAAATCCCTGCAAAGCCAATATTCACTTAACATGCTGAGGTGGATTTCTCCTCGTTCTCAGAATAACCCTTAACGCCACTGAGGAATCTCTGAAGCTTATCCATAGGGTGAATGGGGGCTATGATTAAACCTAAAGTGCTTGAAGACACCAGTGAGTGTCGCAGGACTGTTACCATGTATGTGTGTGGCTCTAATCTGTCTAAAAGTCATTTCTGATAAACACTTCCATGATCCAAAGAAACATGGGCTCTATGAACTATATGGTTTCTGGTGCCCCTGCCAACTTCGAATAAATACGCTGTGTGTGTAGCCAAGGTCTTGGAGAATTATTTCCTGAAAACTACTTACTTTAGAACCAGAAGGAATTAATGAAGATGTGCCAGCTATTTCCTTTGCTGGCTTACATGCCTCAGCCTCACCAATAATAAATAGTAACGGTTTGTACATGAGTTATGCTGCTACACCTCATGTTTTGCACCTTGGAGAGAGAACCAATCCATTCTCTACACAAGCGAGAAAGCACAGAGTGCGAGTTTGTTGCCTCTCCTTGGGTATTGACATTTGAGGCTGGCAATAGCTATCAAGGCCAAACTGCATTTTGAGTCTTTGGCTCTAGCTTCTGCTAAAATATCATTTGTGCATTTTAAAACTATTTACAGAGGTTTAACTTCAGATCTCTTAAAAAGGAGATAATGCAGCTATCAGCACTGGTTAAACAGACTAATATGATAGTCCTGACTTTTTAATCTGCTTGAATAAACATATTTATTATTGTTGGAAAACTTCAAGAAAACTTCTAAAGAGATTTATAAATTACCAATTAGGTAAGAGCTGGAGCGACTAGGAAGATGTTGTTATGTGACTGCATGCAATAAGGAAGAAGATTTCCAAACTCAGGCCAAAAACATTCATCACAAGTCATCTTTAGAAACATCTTTCTATAACCTTATTTTATCCTCAGATTTTCTCAGTTTTCCTTTGAAGGAAACCAGCTCACTACTGGGTGACTCCTGAGCAGAGCCAAGAGGGAGACACTGGGTGCCAGAGGGAGCTCTTCCCAAGAACCTCCAGGTACCGACCCTCTGGATCGACCCTTTTATAGAAAAAGGCAGTAACTTTGGTGTTTTCCTTCAAGACACAAAATCCCCTCAATTACATCCATGTTGCCGAGGCAGCATGCTCCAACTCTGCCCATCCTCTCCAGGACCTGACATCAACTGGTGGAGCTTCTAGACAGAAAATCATCGAAACCCTGACTTAACCGCACAAGGTTTTATGCTGTGCAAGCAGCCAAGAGGCTATTTCAGAGGGTTTTTTTATGCAAAAACTGGAGGGCCATCAAACTGAAGCATGTTATGACTACTTCTCCCTGTTTAAAATCCTAAAAGTCAGCCTGAATCTTGTATCCTCTCTGTCTTGTCTCCGGAAAATGCCTTAGATTTGGGGTTGAAAGTGAATACGCTCTGGGCTGACGTGTTGGGAGCTGTTACCCTGCACAGAGCTTTGTCAGTACAAAGGAAAGAGGAAACGTTTCTGCTGGTATTATTAACATGTCAGTAGCACTGATAGATTCCAACTGAGATCAAGCCCTGTTGTATTAGCTGTGTGCCAAAAGCAGAGTGGGAAGCAGAGAAAGGGGAGGAAGCGTTATTATTCCCATGTTACAGCTGCAGAAAGTGAGGCACGGGGATTGCGAAATCCTCGAGGTCACACAAAACCGCATGTGGCTCGAGTGGGGAGTGGAGCCAGCCCCTCATTGTTGCCCCTTCCATCCCCCCAGCTCGTGCACATCTCCCCACCTTCCTGGGTTGGTTCACGTTTTTGGGTATTTGGGAATGCTCCAGAGTTCGCACTGGTGAAGTAATGCCCAAGGGACTGGCCCCAGGCAGATGCCACATGAATTGCAGTGTCCCTGTGCATTACTGCACCGCCTTCACACACACGTATGTGTGAGACAGTTATTTAAAGTCATGGGTTGACCTCTATGTCTGTAACACTGAAGAATATTTGTGGTAAAAATACCTGACTTTATGCTTTCCAGGGAAGCTAGATAGGAAAACAGGAATAAATAGTAGAGAATTCAATAACACAGAGTGCAGTGTTTATTTTTGCACAGGTGGCTGAAGAAAAATTAGAATTATAACTATTGTTGTTATCAACTGTCCAACACTTACCCTTAACATTTCAAAGCAGTGATTTCTGCAATGTGACCTGCAACCATTAATGCTAAATCCAAACAAATCCACATTCATTCTCTAAAAGCAGAGCAGACACCAGCCATCTGAGATACTACATTAAACAGAACTGAATCCCTCCCTGGCCATTAAAGGCGCTAAAGATGTGAATTTTATCAGAGAATATTAAATTAAGATTTTAAAACTCAGTTAAAAAAAAAACAAACATGGTTATGAAAAGAATAAAATATATGTAACAACAAGATTACTGATTTTTATTATATTGATAGATTATACATAATTAAGAAAATCAGCCTCTTTTGGAATGTTTCAGCTCCTGTTGGTACAGAAACAAAGGCTCATGTACATATTTAAGGCTTGGGCCTCTGGCTTTTTATTCCTTGGGGTTAAGTGAAAATGAGCAGCAGAGGAGGGATGGTGCAGACTGCAGCAGCCATCAAAGGTTGACTCCATGGAGGGCAGAGAACTGAAGAAGCCTGGTGGGCCATGAAAGCCATGAGTGGGGTCTCCTGTGAGGCACACACACATCCCACCAAGGTCCTAAGAAGATGAAATGGAGAATGATCCACACACGTGAATGAAGCTTAATAAGGAAGATGTCTGATTTTGAGGTACCAACCCTGTTCCAGACAGAACAGCTTCTCCTGCTATTCACCTTTCCCCCTAGGTAGCACTTACTTACACACCATTGTCATTTCCAGGAAAAGCATCTGGCCCCTCTCTGGAACCTTTTTGTCCTTGTGGCTGGTCACAGAGTCACAACAGAGCTCCAGTTAAACGCCACTAGGAAAACATAGCTCCTGCAAGCACCATCACCACTGCTTGCAGCAGCTGAAGCACCACAGTGGCCCTATGGAAGGTGCTTTGTTTTACATGGCCCAGGGGATGGAAATCTAAAAAATGCAATGAAAAATGGAGGTGGAACAAAGCGGAGACAAAAAATAAATCTCCTGAGATCCAGTCAGAAGCTTGTTTTTCTGACCCTTTAAGGTGGCGGGTAGAGGGTTCACATGGAATGAGAAAGAACTGAGATCTACTTGTTGGCTGGAGTTATGTTTGTGTTTATTAATTCTTAGGACAAAACACATCAAGAAGAAGCAGAACAGAACCGGGTCTTCTACCCTCCCAGATGAAGTAACATCTATAGGTTGTTTTTTTTTTAGGTCTGTGGTTTGTCTGGGGCTTTCACTGCCACTAACCCCCGTGCTTTATATCCAGTTTGCAGGTGACACCAGGCAGGCAGCCCCACAGGGCCCCCTGCTTCTTAGCAGAAACCGGGGGCAGCACTCCATGCTGCTCACGAAGAGGCATTTGCTCCCTCATGCAGTTCTTGTTTTCACCTTTCTCATCAGGAGAAGTCTGGTCCACCAGAAAGCAGTGGATGGACCAGAGAGCAGCCTGCAGACAGTTGACCAGCTCCCTTAATGAACACTCTTCCTGGATTTAAATGGTAAAGAAATATATGAGTGATGCTGTCTTACACTGGAGCTAGAGTCTACAATATTGTCTCAGTCTAGCCTTGTTGGACCTGGAAGTGAAACTATGGTTTGGTTAATGGTCATGTCTGCCAGGCTTCAGGATATCCTCTTGACATCCCCATTTCACCTTGCTGTTGTTGCCTCCTTGCTTCCCACAGTCCCTGCAGTTTGACAATATTTATTGCCTGCTGAGCACTGCCAGCAAAGCTGCCTTAGGATGGTCACATGTGATGTTGGTGTGTCTGCTTCTTGCATGTGTGCTTCCATTTCAGCACACCATCCAAAACAAATATCCATAAAGAAGAGAAATAAGGACACATTTCACCTTTCAGGTGCTCCTTCACTGCTCTTCACCTTCCAAAGCTCATTTCCACAGTACTTTGCATGCAAAAAGGCCTGTAATTAGGTGGCAACTATCTCTGCTTCCTAGTAGACTGACATAATTATCTTTCCTCTTAGGTGTCATATGCCCAGTATGATAACACCACTGCTCCTAAGGATGGAGGACTGAGCCCTCCTTACTATACGACGGGCAATTCTAAGCAATGGGCCTGTGAAGTGTTCAAACGGGATAGTTCTTCGTGCTTCCTTAGGATTATATTTAACGCCATGTTACAAGATTTAACTTCACTCCTATTTCTTTTCATCCCAGTGCTTTGGGGGCTTGAGTGCTTTGTACAGGAAGAGACTCTGTTAAGGCTGCAGCTCTACTGGCTCTGGCTGCCTGCAGAAGCAGAGCAAACCCCTTTAGGCACCATTTCAGCGAACTTGGTTAAGAAGGTTCATCTTCGTCTATGGGTCCCTCAGGACTTTGCTCAGTGCAGACCAGGCTGCTGCCATGGATGGCAACAGGGCTCTGCAGCTGTCCTCCCTTGCAAGTGTGGCTATTTCGCAGTGCAGACAACACCTCATTTTGGGCAATCCTAAGCAATTTCTCACCTACCCTACTTCTCAGCCCCTTCAAGGTACATGCTGTAGCTATTCAGCCACCCAGCATGCCACAGCACAAAGTGTACCAGGGACCTGAGGAAATTCCTTGAATTTCAAACATATATGTTTACTTTGAAGGAATCTGCAGCTGGAGGGGTGAGCAGTGAGAATGGAAATGTTTGCTGAAAGTGTTTAAAAAATAACCAGAGCATGAAGCAAGGGACAAAAGCAATGTTTTGCTGTGAGTGCAAACTAGGAACAAGGACTGTATTTAGATGGGACTCTACCAAACTGGATTTGGATTGCTCCCTGCTCCTGGCTGGGGAAGGAAGAGCAGGGAGAGCAGCATTCCAGCCTGCCCCATCAGTGCCAGCCAGGCTCTGAAGGACCGCTGCCCACCGCCAGCATCTGGACTGTGGCTGCAGCCGCCTCACTGGCTGGAGCATGGCTGGCACTGGGGAGCATTATTGCTTGCAGCCTCAGGGGGAAACTCTCTCTCAGCCTGACAACAAGGTTGATATTTTCCTGGCTCCTCCAGTGAGATAGATTAGGCCCATGAGCACCACTTTTAAGCTTTTTCTGCACAATATCCCTTGGAAAGGTGCCTTCCTGCCACTTTCTGGCATGCCAGCCTGGCCTACCAGCTGTCTGAGGCTGGACACACAGGCACGGCCTGGGAGAGGGGTATTGCAGAGACTGGCAAGAAACTTCTTGCAGCTACAACCCGGCAGGTGCCCAAAGCCCACCTGCACCCCAGTTCCCTGTCCCACTGAGGGATGCGTGAGCGCCCTCAGTGTTCCCATCACTTGCTGCTGCACCATCCTCAGGGGAGCTGTCTGAGAGCCATTGTATGCTGCCAGCAGCTATTGACTTATTTTTCCGTGCATGGCTGGGTAAGTAACCTTAATTAAAAACATGAAGCCCACAGTTTGTATCACATTTGCGATGTTAAACAAGCTCTGGAAATAGAAACCCTGTTTTCATTTAAGCTTTTCAACTGTGATCTAAGTAATAAAATATGGAGGGGGCGGGTGCGTGTGAGATTTACATGTGATGATTTGGGAGATCTCGCTGCTTTAGAGGCTTGTAAGGCGCCGCTGTGCCAACTGCTCCTGCCGCTGCCTCACCGCACTTGGCAGTGCCTGCCCCACGCAGACACTTGGTTTTTTCCAGAGCCGCTTTCCAAATGCTGATTTCGGCTCTTGTTGCTGTGATTTATTCTGGGTGTGAGTGTGGGATCTGCCAGGTCTTCAGCAACCTGCTGCCCTGGCTGCCCATACCCTGCCTGGCACTAGGCAGGGGTCCAGGCAGCGTACACCTCCACTGTTCTGGGCACCACAGATGTCCTTGAAGACAGCCAGGCACCCTGCAAGTGGAGGCACTGATCCCACGAACCCATGGCCAAAGGTATCATGATCAGAAAGCACAGGACAGGGTTATCTTTGCCTTCCTGATTCCTCCTGTGCCATCACTTAGGGAATGAGCATCCATCCCACCACTACAGGTAGGCAGGAGGGGATGCTCTTCCAAGAGCACCTGCTCTGCACCCTGCCAGTGCATGGTCTGACCCTGCTCCAGTAGCTGCCTCAGCCTGCAGGCTCCCCAGAGACCCCAACCGTGCCTCCCACTGGGAGTTGCAAGTCAGAGCCTGTGCTTGATGTGCCAGAGGGCTCACCCCTGCTGTGCCAGAGGGGCTGATAGCAGGGAATGGGAATACAACAGGGCAAATACTTGTCTGAAGGCTGCAAATGCTTGAGATCACCTTCACATTTCATTGGGGTGAGCAGGAGCCCTGACGAGCTTGTTTTTGATCGAGACTTCCTCAGTCTTTTTTTGCTGTAATGTAACTACTTCCAAGGTCATAAACAGTTCAGCTGGGCATGGAAATGGCTGAAGCTTCGTATTTTGCAGCAAGCACCTAATACGTGATAACACGTTAGCACAGAGGCATTCACCCCACGTTGTCCCCCTTCCCCCCCAAGCTATTTCTGAATTCTCTGTCCAGGGCCTGCACTGTGAAGGAGCCTTGAACAGGCTCAAAAAGCCTGTGAAAGTGTGGGATGCACAGGCTCTGCAGAAACTATCTCTATTTACACTCATTTCTATCCTTCCTTTTTTTCGGCCGGGGACTGGCAACAAGTTGCTTGGCGGTTCTTTTCCCCATCCTGGGGATAGAGGGTTTTTTCCTTTAACGATGGGACATCTTCTGCACATTGCCCTTCCCCAACCTCCCTCTGGGTTCGCTTCTGGAATCAGAGAACTAACAATCTGATCGGTAACTGCAGACTCCATGGTACCCATCTTCCTGGGACTCCCTTTCCCAGCGGCTGTGGTTATGTGATGTCGCAGAGAGCTGCCGTGACGGGGGGGTACAGGCAGAGGAGTAGGTCACAGAAAGCACCCCAAGGCGGGGCAGAAACCGAGAGGCAGAGCCCTGGAGGGGGCAGGAGGCGGCGGGCGGAGGTGCCCGGGGCAGGGGCTGCAGCAGGTACCTGCCAGCGCCAAGGCTCCGGGGCTGGGAGGAAGGCAGACTCCAGGAAGCCCGTCTCCGCCGCTCCAGCGGCATGGGCAGCGCAGAAGGGCGTACACCTCCGCGATGGCCTCTCTGGTGTGGAAGCACGGGAGGAAATGAGGCCAAGGTGATGGAGAGAGGAAGAGATAAAGGCGGTAGCGGCTGGGCAGACTCAGGTCCTTTGGGGTCACGTGGTCCCCCACCCTGGGGAGTAGGACGGGGACGGGGACGCCACGGGGAAGTGAGGTGGCCGGGGGGGGCTGCGCGCAGGGGAGCCCGCGCCGCGCACGTCCCGCCAGCCCGCGGGCGCAGACGTCTGCTCCCCGCTCCCCCGCGGTGGTCAAACAACGTCTGAATTACATCCTTGTAAATATTGACTGTGGCCATCTTCCTCGTTTCTGCGCACAGTAACCCAAGTGTCAAGCTGGTGGAGCCAGAGCCGGGCTGCTGCGCCTCAGGGCAGCAGAGGGCCAGAGGACCCGGGAACCCGGGGCACATCCGTGGGAGCGGGCCGGGAGAGCACGCATTGCTCGCCGGCGACCTAGCTTCGCGTCTCCTCGGGAGCGCGCCGACCTCGCCGAGGATGCTAAAGGGAAGGGGCTGTCTCCCGCCTTGGACAGCGGTCTAATTTATAACCTTGTAACGGGGGAACACACACACACACACAAGAGAAGACGGAAGAGGGTGGGGGGAGATGTTTCCTGGTCCGCCTTCATTAAAAGCCAGCGTTAATGAGCGGCGCAGGGCTGCGGCTGCCCGCACCGCCGTTGCCGCGCCGGCAGTGCCCCGCGCCCCCAACAGTTCCCGCTGGCAACGTGACCCCAGCCGATGTGCTCAACCACCTTTCCAGGGGGGTACCCCGTGCACACTGCCATCCACTCGGCTCCCCTCGCCGCGCTCCTGCCCCGTCTCCACGCACCGCCCCCCGACGCCGCGCTGCCCGGGAGGGGGCCGTGCCCTCGCTGGGGCTCTGGGATACCTTCATCTGCCGTATCACCGTCCCCAGGGGATGGGGCGCGGAGACCCCGGCAGTGTGAGTGCCTGGGCTGCTCTGAGAATTTGGTGGTCGTTAAAAACAATTTTTTTCCCTCCCCCCTTGTGGAGGGGGAAGGGGAAAACCATTCCGGGGGAGGGGAGGGGAAAGGGGGGAAGAAAGGAGAGAGAGAGAGAGCAGGGGAGAAACACCAAACCCAACC
>JANRGW010037889.1:24308-146666 GCA_024733675.1 Psilopsiagon aymara
CGGCGCTCGGTGCCTCCTCGCTGCCCCCCCGCCGGTCTCCCCGGGCGGGTCTCGGCGGTTCGGCGTGGCTGCCCGGTGACCGCTGCCGCCTCCCCGCAGCGCAGAGCGAGCTCCCGCGCCTCGGAGCCGGCGGCCAGCCCGACGGCGGCCCCCGGCCCCCCACCATGAACACAATCGTCTTCAGCAAGCTCAGCGGCCAGGTGCTGTTCGAAGAGGACGCCAAGGAACGGGAGAGGAGCAGCCGGCCCTACGTGGGGGTGGTAGAAGGGCCGCACCACGCCGAGGTGCTGCTCCCCGACAGCCCTTCCATTAAGGAGAGCCTCAGCCTGCGCAACCGGCGGACGGGGTATGACGAGCGCTCGCCTCCGCGCCGCGCACCGGCTTCGCGGGGCGGCCCTGCGTGCCGCTGCCGGCGCTCTCGGCCGCCCCGGCGCAGGTTTGGGGTTGCGAGATGGGTTTCTAGATGGGTCCTCCCCACGTCCCCGGGTCCGTTCTCCCTGGGACTCTCATTCCCCCTTTCTACGGTGGGAAATTCCGGAGATAGGTGATGCAGAGGCGTCCGATTGGGCTGGAATGTGCCAGACAGAGCGCTCCTGTCCTGCGGTGTTTGACCTTCCCCTCTCTGCCTCCAAGCAAAAACAAACCGGGGAAACCGGGGCTTGTCCAGTGTGATCGGGCGCTTTATGTAATTAAATCCCCCAAAATACGGGCGCAAGGCTGAACGTTGATACCTGGTGGCCGGGATGGCCGCTTGGCCGACCCCGCCGCCGAGGCCGGGGCAGCCAGTTCGCGGTCGTGGCCGAGGCGGGCGAGCGCTGCGCGGCTCCCGGCACTTTCTCCGCCGTCCCGCTGGTTTGCAACGCGCTGAGCGAACGGGCGGAATGGAGCTGCGTTGTCGGTGCGTTCCCAGAGGTGGGACTCAAAACGGACTAGCGCGATGCCAGTCAAGGGCTGGGCAGGGTGGTGTTGGGATCGGTTTTGCTTAAAAGGCAGCTGAGGCTGAGGCGCCTGAGGCTCATTTTTTGTGTGCTGAAACAGGTGAAATGGGTGGTGAGCAGAGAGGACGTGTTAGTTCCGGCGCCTTGTCAGCCCTAACTCGAAAGATTAAACTGGCGAGTGTCGACCGGACATTTCGCTTTATAAACTAAAGACTAAGGAGGATAGTCAGGAGGCAGAAACCCCGAGGAGCTGCTTTTACTGCCGAATTTCCACCTTAACGATTGCATCAGCTCCTACTTTTAACGGCGGTGCTCGTTGATAGAACGAACAGGTTATGTTGCAGAGAAACGTTATAAGCAGCCGATCGCTGCGAAGCTGGGTTGCCGAGGGAGCCCTGGACGAGGCAGCCACCGCGGCCGGGCTCGTTACGGCACGGCACAGCACGGCATTGCTCGCCTAGGCTCGGTACAACACTGCACGGCATGGCCTTGCGCAGCTCGGCCCGCCTCGGCGCAGCTCGGCTCGCCTGGGCTTGGTTCAGCCCGGCTCGGCTCGGCACGGCGCCGTTGCGCCCCCTGCCGCCGCCGGCGGGAGCTGCCGCCTCCAGGAGCCTCCGCGCCGGTCCGCGCAGCGCTGTCCGCAGCGCGCGCTGCCGACTCCAGCCCTGCTGTGTTTTCCTTCTGATTCCCCGGGTTTGTTCCCTCTCTTTTATTTTCGAGCTGCCTTTTTTTTTTTTTTTTTTTTAACAAAGGAAAACTTTTTCCTTTTATTTATTTAGTTATTTATTTTTTTTTTATTGAGTTTCGTTCCCCCCAGTTTAACCTTTTTCCCCGTCAAGTTTCGGGCTTTGCGAGCTGCCTCGCCTCGCTGCCGGCAGCGCTGGAAAAGGCACGTTGGCTGTCCCGGAGCGCTGCTTGCCTTGCCGCCTGCAGGCAGGGAAACAATCCGGGAGGTGCTCGATGCCGGGAGCAAACACGTTCGGGAGGGGGTCGGGCTCGATTGGCCTCGGGGCAGCCTGTACCGCAACCTGTTAGCTCGGGGGTACTTGACCGGGGCCGTGCGGGGCGGGCCCTACCCTCACTGGAAAGCACCTCTGAAAACACACCGCCCGCCCACCCGCTCGCCCGGCACATGCCGGGCATCGGAAGTATTGGGACACTCAAACCCTGAGCCGGAGGAGACCTGACCCCGCCAAAATCCCCGTAGCGGAACCATCCGAGCCCGCAGCGTCATCGCTGCCAGCCCCGGCCCAATCCTTCCTCTCTGGGTCCGCTCTCCCAGACCCTCACGGGGTGCCCGGGGGAGCAGCGGGCATCGCCGCCTACTGAGCTAGGGATGTGGCGTGGGAAAACCCCGAATACCGGGCCGCGACCGGGCTCGGCTGCCCCGGGCAGGGTGCACCGCCGGGCTGGGGTGGACGCGGGCAGGCCTCGCCGCGGGGCTGCGGCACTCTTTGAGTAGGGTCCCCGTTCGGGGAGGGAGGGGCCGGGCAGGTGCCCGCTGCCCCGGACCTCAGCACTCCTTCTCCGCGGCAGGGCGCGGCAGAGCGGAGGGAAAGTGCGGCACAAGCGGCAGGCGCTGCAGGACATGGCGCGGCCGCTCAAGCAGTGGCTTTACAAACACCGCGACAACCCCTACCCCACCAAGACCGAGAAGATCCTGCTAGCACTCGGCTCCCAGATGACCCTGGTGCAGGTAAGGGAACCCCCTGTCCCCACTTCCAGCGACTGCTCCGGGGCCTGTCATGGATGGAAGGGACAGGGACGAGGGACAGCAGCAGCTCATGCCCCTCTGTGACCTGAACAGGAGGCAGCAGTGGGTATCAGGGGAGACATCAGTGCGGCCAGTAAGGTCGTGTGCACATCCTTCCCTCTGCCCTCCCTAAGGTTTCCATGGCAGCAGAACTGTATCCCCTAAGCAGGAATCCCCACATCTCTACTATCCTGTCTGAGGAGGTGCTAAAGATAGTCAGCAAAAGGTGCGTGCTTTCCCACCTAGAAAAAGATGTCTTTGTCCTTTAATCCCATTCATATATGCAGTGGAAATACGTTTGCTTAGTATTTAAAAATCTTCAGGTAAAGAAAAGAATAATGGGAGATTTCAGCACAGAGTAGGAATTGCTGAGGAAGCTGTAGGGAGCAAGAATAGGAACAGTTATGTTGTTCTGAGAATAATTGTCACCTGTTGCACAGCTGTTAGTATTCCCATGCAAACTGTGTGCAGCGGCACAGAGTGCGCTTCACATTCTTGCAAGAATTATCATCACTGCGTAATTAGATGTGGGGAATAATTGTTCAGCTCTCAGGTAAAGCTCCACTGGAATGACTGGCAGTTTGGTTGCAGCAAGAGGCATAAAACTGGCTGCAAATGTTCATAAATCTCACTTCTTTGTTCTCATTGCCATCTGGCTCTCTGCTGAAGTAGGTGGTTAAATGCTCTCAGTTGCTGAGTGATGCTATCTCAGGTCTGGATGCTGCAAAGATTTATGCATTGTGAGTAATCTAATTTCCTTGCTGCAGGCTACTGCTAGATGCATAAAATGAAACACATGTGTTTGCGGGATTGGGTCCTCAGCACTCTGCCCGACACATTATGTGTCACTTTGTAAAGGACATGGAGAGAATGAATAAAATACTAGAAAAAGAAGGTGGTAATTCAGCATTAATTGTTTGATTGCTCCTTCAAAAAAGCCTGTGCTATGCACTTTCATCCTAGTAACAGCAAAATAGGAAACTTCTACACTTTAGTACCTCACTGTGAGACTGTTGCACTAGAAAAAACACTATAGCTTTGACAAAAATAATATTAATGTCTCAGAAAATGCCAGCTATAACTGGAAGATACAGTTAAAACAACTTCTCTTGCTTTCAAAAAATACACATGAAAGGTTTGCTCAGACTTTTAAAAATATGATTACATAAACACTGTGCATTCAATGCCACATTCAATAGGAGTAGTTTATTGGACTATGGCTTTTAGAACATTCTTGTATTTTTATATGATTTAAAACATACATCCAGAATACATATTGGGAGACTTTCACACTAATGACATTTGAGGAGTGAGTTGTGGCGGCTTTGGTAAATCATGATGGGAATGTGAGATATGCTGTGTTAGCCTCTATAAAACCATCAAGTGAGCCACGGCCACTGCTCCAGAGAGTTTTATGATCTGTGTAAGGTGTAGAATAGAACTAAAAGGAATCACGGAGGGCTACATTTATATGTGTTAGAGCCCCCTGACTCTGGTGGATTTATACTAAAGCTGAATTGAGTGGCCTTATTTCTACAAACTTTAATATCTGAAAGAGCTGTGCAAACCAGCACATCTATCTTCATTTACAGAAGCACACCATCTAAAAGAAACCCCAGATGTTTCTTCTATCATTTGGGTGCAATGCTCTTTCAATACAGAAATACAATAGCATATGTACAAGAGGTAAATACGTATGTCTGGCACCAGCAGTAATTCCTGAGCCTGGAAGAACAAAACACACACCCCGCATCTACTTTTCAGATGATCAGAAAGAAAAAGACTGTAATCCAGATCAAAATTCTTGTTTTCTGAGAGTGAGAGAGCAAGTGCCAGGCTGTGATCTCAATCACACTGGGCGCATCTGAAATAGCTTCCCCGAAGGCTGAGCTGTTTCAGCAATGGTATTACCGAAAGCAGGCTTGGGTCTGGGCTTCGGTATCTGTTGGAAAGATTTGCTTCTGCCCCAGGAGGGCCGCTTTGCAAAAGCATCATCCATGGTCTGCTGTGGTTGCTTTTCTAATCTAGCAACACCAGACATCACTGGCAAACTAGGAATTGGTGTACAGTGTTTTCTTCGGTTTTCATGCCTTCACGTTTGCTGACGTGTCTCCTGTTTCCTACTCTTCTTCCATTGCTCAGTGCTGTCCTGTGGTGTTTGCTCTTGGGAATGCATCCTTTCCTCCACATCTTTCGAATCCTGCGGAGGCTGTTGTCTGCTGACAGCTGTTACCTCTTCCCAGCATCCCTTGTGTGCTGATCCCTTGTCATTGGAAGTCCTAGGGAAGGCAGAAGATACTGTTGAAAATCCCTTTTAAGTTTCCACCAAAGTGCCATTTAGTGAATGAATAGTTGGGGTTTCTGGGTTTTCACCTGACTGCTGACCTTAGAAAAAGTCTTCAGCAGCTGCCTGGAAGATGATGTTGGTCGTGAGTGGTATTGATAATATAGTAGTACCTCTTCTCCACATGCTTTTCTTTCATCTAGTGAACCTTATTCCAGTATGCACCATCTGTCCAAAGGAGTTTTTGCAGGACTGTCTGATAGATAAAATCAATCCTTCTGTGAGACAGAGTTCAATATCCAGCCCTGTTTTCTACTGTTACTATTAGGACAGTATCTGCATGAAAGTAAGCTTTCACAGCTTGCTTTCATTAGCTTTGTTATCACCCAGTTTATTCCACCTCACAAATACTTTGGCTTATCCTCCTGTTCCCGGGCGCAGGGGGGCTGTTCCTGTTGCATGTCCGTCTGCACTGCAGAAAGCGAGTCAAACTCTTTCAAGGAGGTAGGATTTCACAGGAATCATAAATCATCCTGTTTCTTCGTGATATGTAGCAGCAAAACCTGGGGCAAATTCTGGGCTGACTTATTCCTGAGCAGGCCAACAACGTCTTCAGGAGTCCTCAAAGCAAATGTTATTGCAGCTTTTAGTCTAACAGTCCAAAGTTTTCTACTTCCCCAACTGCCAAAGCAGGAAACCAAAAAGGCAATATAGTTTGAAAAGGCATTTTATGTTTTACTGCAATTAGATTCCAATTCAGAATCCAATAATTTGTCCTATTAATATGCTATTAATATGCTACATTTTCATTTGTATTACTACCACAGTGCTTGATTTATTTTATTTTAAATTTTGGTTCAGATGTTCTCGTGAAATAAAAAAGAAAAATGGCTGTATATTCCTTCCAGAAAGAAATATGAATGGCCGTATTGTTGAAGAGAAGTTTTTTTGCAGTACTAGGATTGATATATTGGTCATGTGCTGCTATGGATTTAATAGTATTCAGATTCATAAAGGCATATCTGGATTACCAGAGGAGGAAAATCACTTGATTTCTTTTCCCTTTCTGAAACTTTGGCCACTCTGAAACAGTGAAGCAGAACAAATTACAATAAAACTGAAGAGTCTCTTCAGAAGTAAAACCAGAGGGCCAGTATAAGTACCTAATGCTCTTCGGAAATGACTGAGTTGCTATAAAATATGAATGCTGGAAATCACATCCGTTATCGTTCTCCTTGGGTTTTGTCTGTTTACTTTTTGAAGAGCCACATGATTGTTACTTTACAAGAATAGTGAGTTTCATCGTGCCTTTTTTTTCAAGGTACTTAGTTCTTTGTGAGGTATCTGAGACAAAGATTTTCCCACTGGCTTATATGTAAGTCATTGTTTTGGTTTTCTTTTATTATTCTCAGAGTTCATGGTAGTGTTACTTGAGACCATGGTAAAGGATGATGGCTTTTGGCAGCTTTGATTTTTAATTCTTGTAATACTTAAGTAAATGTGGTGCAAACAGGCACTTGTAGTGAGAGGAACCCACAGCAGTCGGCATGCAACTTTTGAAAGACCGCATGATGGACAAGGTAGCATTTGGGCTGCTTGAAATTAGTGACAAAACTGGCCTTGGCTTTAAAGGAGCCAAGAACAACCTGTAACAAGTGTTTCTGGAGTGAGTTTGCTGCTTTGTGCTTTAGCAGAAAGCGTCTCTTGTAAATGTTGATTTCAGATGCTTTCATAATCACAGAATCATGGAATTGTTTAGGTTGGAAAAGACCTTTAAGTCCTAATGTTAACCTAGCTAAGTCCATTACTAAACCATGTCCCTAAGCATCCCATCTACTGTCTCTTAAGTGCTTCCAGGGATGGTGACTCCACCACTTCACTTAGCAGCCCTTTCCAATGCTTTACAACCCTTTCAGTGAAGAAATTTTTCCTAATATCCAGTTTAAAGCTCCTCTGGCACAACTTGAGGCTGTTTCCTCTTGTCCTATCACTTGTTACTTGAGAGAAGAGACCAACACCCACCTCAATACAACCTCCTTTCAGGTAGTTGTAGAGAGCAATAAGGTCTCCTTGAGCCTCCTTTTCTCCAGGCTAAATGACCTCAGTTCCCTCATCTTCATAGAAATGTTCTCTAGCCACTTCATCAGATTTGTTGCTCTCCTTTGGACACACTCCAGCACCTCAATATCTCTCTTGTAGTGAGGTGCCCAGAACTGAACACAGTATTCAAGGTGCAGCCTCACCCATGCTGAATATAGGGTAACAACCACTTTCCTAGCCCTGCTGGCTATGCTATTTCTGATAAAGGCAAGGATGCTCTTGGCCTTCTGGGCTACCTGAGCACAAGCTGGCTCATATTCATCCGACTGTTGACCAATAACCCCAGGTCCTTTTCCTCTGAGCAGTTTTACAGCCACTTTTCCATAAGCCTGTTGGCGTTGCATGGGATTGTCATAACCCAAGGGCAGGACCTTGCACTTACTAAACCTCACACCACTGGCCTCTGCCCATCAATCCAGCCTGTCAAGATCCCTCTGCAGAGCCTTCCTGTACTCCAGCAGATCAACAGTCCCTCCCAACTTGGTAGGACAACATCTGCAAACTTACTGAGGGTGCACTTGATCTCCTCATCCGGATAATTTATAAAGGTATTAAGTAGAACTTGTCCCAATACTGAGCTGAGCCATGGGGAACCACTTGTGACCAGCTGCCAACTGGATTCAGCTCCAGTCACCACCAGTCTTTGGGCCTGGCTGTCCAGCCATCTGGCATACCCAGAGAAGAGTACACCTGTTCGAGAGACAAGCAGCCAGTTTTTTGCGGGGAGAATGCTGTGGGAAATGTGTCAAAAGCTTTACTAAAGACCAGGTAGACAACATGGAAGTGGATCATGTTAGTCAAGCAGGACCTGCCTTTCATAAACCCATGCTGGCTGGGCCTGAGCACCTGCACGTTCTGTGCGATGGCACTGGAGATGATCTGTTCCATGAAGAGCATGAGGACAGGGTGCAATATATTTGTCTCATTAGGAGATAATGATCAAATACTACTATTTCCTCCTCTCATAGCAGAAGACTTAAAATATGATTCATCTTTTCATATTGATATGCAGAAAGCAAAGCATTGGCATGGGAAGAATGAGCCCAAAATAAACCAAGAGTGCCATACAAAAATCACTCCTGCTAAATTTAATTGCTTTTATGTATGAGTCACACTAATACTACCCATCTTTCTTTTCTGTACATGGCACTTCACTGATGAAATATTTCAGTATGTAATGAAATGGAGCATAATGAAATTTTTCTCGTGAGAGTTTGGAAAGCTGTCGGTTTTGTTAAGATGCTGCAGTAACTGCTGTAACATCCAGTGAGACTGTGGATTGATCCATCTCTATCATTACATACTTGATTTCGGAGTTACACTAAATCATGCAGCAGCCAGGTGACTGCTGCTTCAGCTGAACAGTCTGGAGTGAGTTTGTTAACAGCTTTGGAAAGTGGATGAATTCCAGTCCACCCTTTCTCATTTATTATAAAGGTTGCTGTGTCAATGTGATGAATATAAACAAGTAGCCTTGGAAGAGAATGAAAATTACTTACTCTTCTCTGCAAGCTACAGTTCCGGTCTTCTAACCTGTTGCAGTAAACTACATGGTGTGTAAACTTAGGTGTTTGACATCTGAGCACTGATATAGGGCTCACTGTTATTTTTGGTGAAACCCTGTTTCATGTAAACATCATTTCAAGTAAAATCACAGTGACAGGCTAAAGGTGCCACTGCTCATTTCTGGGTGAGAGTTTGAACTGGAATTTTGTTTTCCCTTTAACCAGATAGTGTTTATTTTTCTCATAAACACCCTAGAAGAGATTATCAATACAGCATAATCAGCCAAATACTTCTGTGCAGTTTAAACAACTTGAGCTACAATAGACAGATGACAAAACTAGGGCCAAAATCCAACACTGAGGTCTACAGTTTGGCTTTCTAGTAGGTGGGGTAGCACGTATTGATAAAATATGTGTTAACTTGCTTTGCAGGTTAACATAAATTAAATGGTATGATCATTCCCATGTCAGAGTATGACTGCAGTGGTCTCCAGCTTCCTCTACGTGAACTTTCACAACACAAAGATGTGAGTGGGACTATAGACTCCTGGCATTCTTTACATTCTCTTTTGCAAGTAATGCTACTCCACCTCCTTCTTGCAGAGATCATGTCAAAATACACTTATTACTGCGAGGAGTAAATAGCAGTTTAAGACCTGATTTATCATTAAACAAATATTGTTAGAGTGTAGGTAGCTTGCCTCTGCTCTCTCTTGTAGTAAGGTTACACTAAGGTCAGTCTTTCAGTATCACTATTTCCTATTTTGTATATTTTTAAGTTACAGTAGAATCAAGGCCAGAATTTTCTTAGGTATGCTTTCAACCTAAGTCACTGCAAGTACACACATCCTACTTGGTGGTTTAATTAGCACTGCTGGCTCAGATGGCTATTACTTGCTCTTTTGCTGCTATGGTGCCTGAAGCACAGTGAAATTTTGTGTTTGAGCCTTTGTGGTGACCCTGTATGCTAGAAGGATACCAACATGCGTCCCTTTTGTAACGTCAAACTCTAAAAAACACTGCAGCTGAGAAGGAAGACAAGCCAGTCTTTTGTTTAGTAGTCCCCTTGTGAAGAATCTGCATCCTCAGTCGTTTTCAGGTTTTCACAACAGAAAGAGTTCATAAAAGCTGCTGCTTTGTAGAGCAAATGGTTGATTTCTGCAGTGACTCCAAGTACATTGGTACATTGTATTTTGTGTAAGACTTTGCTGATACCCACTCTCTGTCATACTTAGAGTACTGATAAAGCATGAGGGAGAATTTGGGCTTTTATGTAACCAAATTCAGAATGTTTTTTTTCTCTTCAACAGCCTTATTTTAGCCTACGTAAATGTCAAAGGCAGATTACCAAACATTACCTCTTTATTTGAATTTAGGAGATTAGCAATAGATCAAAAGTTCATATTATTAAAAGTTCAGGGACAGTAACTTTAAAACAAAGCAAAATAAACCAAAAAGATTAATATAAAAGGGGGATTTGGGAACACCTTAATTAAAGCCTTGTTAATAATGAGAGTTTGCTGACACTTGTGAAGGGAGGGAAGCCTGAAACTTCTTTTCTATTTGAGGTTCCTACTCTGCTCTGGGATAGTATTAATGGACTTTTGTTCATGTTCGCCTTGTTTGCTGTTTTCTTTCATAAACCTCATGAAAACTCTATGGGTTAGATTTGTTTATTTGCACCATTTTCAAGGGAAACTAATACATTGATTTGTATGCAGGTATCCAACTGGTTTGCCAATGCAAGACGTCGTCTGAAGAATACTGTCAGGCAACCAGATCTTAGCTGGGCTTTACGAATAAAACTGTACAACAAATATGTTCAAGGAAATGCTGAACGACTCAGCGTGAGCAGTGATGACTCATGCTCTGAAGGTTTGTTGACGCTCTTCTTATCAGTTTCAGACCAATTAGAGTGTACTTAGAAAGCATCAGGCACCTTGCCTTAGCTCTGATTCCTCACAAAACATGCTCTGTGCCGTATTTGGGTCCCAGATGCTCTGCAGCCTTTCAAAGTGGGATTTTGTAGGTTAAGTGGGGTGACACTCTGGTTGTGTATTTTAGCATCATTACTAGAAAATAGTCATTGGTTCATTAGATTCTACAAGCCTATCCCTTTAATCTGCATTAAAGGAAAAAATTGATTGCTCTTATTGGTTTAAGGAAATAAGAAATCTCTTGACTGTTACTTTGATTGATGTAAGGGCTATACCAATTTCACATCATTAACAAGATAATCTGATTAACAAGAGAATCTAACTTCAGCAAGGCTTATTGTATGGTAAACTGAATATTACTGATATTTATTTTATGTATTTTGCCATCAGTCTATTTCCTTAAAAGGTACACTGAAATACTCTCTTTAATCCAAGTAAACAGATGTAGGATTTTTTTAAGTAACACCCTGTGTTTTTTAATAGAACATTTCTATTAATTACATCTGTGGGTACTTTTTTAGTTGGATGTGACATGGAGATACATTGACAGGAACAAATGCTATAGAACATTGTCAGAAATCTGTATGTGAATTTTTAGAAGAGTATGTTTCAATTATATTTGCTCCAGTTTCAGTTTGTATAATACTGTAGTATTCAGGAGAGCCAATTTTCAAGTTAGAACTCACATAGATATTTAAATGCTTATCAGTGATTTAGGTCACTTCGCAGCTTTTTTCCACCTGCCTTGTATTACTCCTGAACAAATTAGAAAGAGGCTGTTTTCCAAGTTAATTAATTTGGAATAGCTGGAACATCTGAGAACCCTGGGAACAATGTGTGAACAGAAGACAATGAAAATAATTCTCTAATGCTGAAGGCTAAAGTTATTGTCTACTTTTAGCTATATTTATAACATTTTCAAACATATAGAGGATGCTTCTTTTTAAATATTAGGTATTTGATATGTTCTGCATCTTTGTTCTTTTGTTTTCAGATGGAGAAAATCCTCCAAGGAACCATATGAATGAAGGGGGATATAACAAACCGGTTCATCACACTGTGATTAAAACTGAAAATTCAGTAATAAAAACAGGAGTGAGACCAGAAACAAGTGCCAATGAGGATTATGTGTCACCCCCCAAATACAAAAGCAGCTTATTGAATCGTTACCTAAATGACTCATTGAGACATGTCATGGCTACTAATGCAGCTATGATGGAAAAAACAAGGCAAAGGAATCATTCTGGTTCATTTAGTTCCAACGAATTTGAGGAAGAATTGGTGTCTCCATCATCATCAGAGACAGAAGGCAATTTTGTCTACCGGACAGGTAGGGGATTCTTTCTGCATCATTTCTAATACAGCCAGCTTTGGTGGATGGTGTCACTTGAAATGAGTGCCACCTGATCATGGCTTTTATGAGAGTGGATAACTCCTATCCATCCTCTCATATGAGAGTGGATAACTCCTGTCCACACTTTCATTCACTGGAGAAGTTCTACCTGCAGTATTATAGTTAATTGCTTTTAACTTTTTTTTTATAACTGCTAATGAAACCTGAGATATGGGCTGATTTTTTAAATGACACTTATAGGCTGGTTTGGGGAGCTTTAAGACAAGCTTAGAAAAGGAGAAACCTCCTAAAATAAGGGAGGACTAGGGTCGGATTAAACCACTCACTAGGACTAGGGGAGGACTGGTGCCCCAGCTGGGAGGAAAAGAAGAGCTTTGAAATTTCAAGGTGGCAGTTCATGGAACTTCTATGAGCCATACGCCTCACATGCATGAACAACTTCCCTTGTTGTGCAGCATCTTTTCCATCCTCAGAGTGCTTTGTCCAGTGCATGGACCTTCAGAGCTCATGTATCTCTTACAAATACATGGATTAGTTTAGAGCAATTTCTGCATCATTGTCCAGAGGCAGTGCACTGAGCAAAGGGGCCACAGGCTTGACCGTTAAATATCTTGGCTTAGTTATCTTTTGAAGTGTTACACATCATTTATTATTTTAATCATCAATAAAACTATAAAAGCATTATTTATATCACGCACTTTCTTTCCAGTCAGAGGAAGGCACATGGGACTGCCTGCTTCATGCCAGTAAATTGCCGTAAATCAGGGTGAGATCAGGACTTGCTCAGTCCCCATGGGGCAGGGAGTCCTGGATGGCTCCTCTTGTAAAACTTGTACTGTATTCCTTTGGGGCATTGGGCAAAGGCTGTCTGTCCCCTTATCTTCCTGAAAAATAAGGTTTTGCATCCCAAGTTCTGGAGGTCTCTGCCAGCACCTCAGGGTTTATAGCCATTGCAGCAGCACTTTGTGTTGTCCAAGGGCCTTTCTCAGGGGGGTTATTCTGCCAGGGACCACCTTGTGGGCAGCTTTACCTTTGGGGTAGGGGAATATTGATTAAAAACACTGGAGGGCTTCGCACTAAAGTTCATACAGA
This sequence comes from Psilopsiagon aymara, assembly GCA_024733675.1. Lineage (NCBI taxonomy): Eukaryota > Metazoa > Chordata > Aves > Psittaciformes > Psittacidae > Psilopsiagon > Psilopsiagon aymara. Next base: position 37,272 of record JANRGW010037889.1, read on the forward strand.
TTTAGATGATGTTTTTTCCCCTTGGCTTCTCTGACAGGCAGGTTCAGTTGACCCTCGCCTTTAAAACCTCTGAAGTTTGCAGCCTTTGCCCTCTCTTTTCTGGCACATTTCATGTGGTTTTTTGTTTCTGTAGAGGGGCCACAAGGACTTCAGGAAGCTGAATGTGCTGGTGAGCATAGGGGGACATTCATATGTGCAGCTTGTCAGGGGATAACCGAGATGGCATAGTGGGGGCCCTTCAGAGAAATGAGAGCTCTTGGGGAGCAAGAATAGTGCAAGCACAACGAGTAAGTTTCAAAATTAACTCTCTCTGCTCATTCAGCTTTATTTTCCCGTATAGCAAATGCATTTGGACTGCATTATGGGCATATTGTCTGCCAAGTTTTATTTTTAAGTGAAAAGTTACTCAAGAGCAGATGCAGCAGCTCAGATAAGGAAACTTCTGTTTTTCTGTACTTTTCTGTGCTATAACTTAAAAATGGACACAATGATTTCTTAAAAATTGAAATAAATTTGCTACTGGATTAAGTTCTTCTTGCCAGGTTTCAAGCTGCACTGAAAAACATTGTCTTTTATGGGAATGCTGTGACAGGCACACTGTATCTGTGTGAGTTCGCAAAAACTGGTATGTTTGTCCTTAAGGCTCATAACTGGCATTCCTGAAACTCCTCTTGAGATTTTATGTAAGTCAGTTCCTAAATATCTTAATATTTTGAAGTGCTATGGCCTTTGATGTGAACACACCAGCAGCTCTGAAGTTACAGTTTTATTCTCTCTACACTTCCAAAGCAGGCAAGCGGTAACCTGCTGATAGAAAAAAAGAGATCATTCACACATACTTTATTATTTTGTATATCCTTCTTATATATGTGTGTGCATTCAGGATTTAAGGGGTACAAATAGGCTTTTTCCAGGTGCAATATTGCAGTATTAATTAATGATTTTCTAATGATGTTATGCAGAAACTGCGCTCTTCATGAACAAAGCAGATATTGTAAAGTTATCATTCATTCATAAAATCTGTTTACAAATAGATTAAATTATCCAAATAATTGTTAGATAGGAAGAGATAAATAAAGATAGTTTATTTTTTATGTCTTTTCTCTGTAATTTGAATACCTGTGATGGCAGTTTTCAGTGCAGTCATGTAGCAGAGCTGAATCTATGTCCTCAAAAATAGCTGTGATCCATTTTGGTTAACAGGGTATGGCTGACTGTGCCACTCACACCTTCCTAAAAGCAACAAGTGTGTTTTTAAGTGAGGTATCACCACTTACAAGGAGGTCCCCACTGAAATTTTTTGTTAAGCGGAGCAACTGATTTTTGACACAAAGGGATTGAAGCAGAATTGTGAAGTCCCTACTGGATGTTTTATTTTATAAAGACAATTTGAGTGGTGTTTTAACAAAGCAGAGAGTGGAATGTTATTGATGTTTTATTTTTGAGACATGTTTGGCAAAGTTGCTGTGCTCCTAAGAGCAGGTGGCCACTGGCATTGAAGCAAATTCCTTATTATGCTTTGCTGGAAAAGGAACATTTCATAGTAGATTGTGAGTAGAAAGCTTACTCACTGTGTCTGGTTCATGTTATAGGCCAGATCCTTGAGTTTGGGTACATCAGTGTGTCTGGAGTGACTTTGCTCAACCAGGGCCCAGGGTCAGGGTGGCCATGAGTACCTCAACAGCCCATGCCAAATTAACAGGGTACAAGTACAGTGTCCAATGACAAAACTGAGAAATAATAGTTTAAATTTTATAAGGAAAACGGGCTCTACGGTTTCCCATTGCAGTCATTAACATGCTTATAAACACGGGACCATATGCTACTCTAGCTTCATGCAACTGGGAAATCCTGGGTAAAGATCAAGGACAGGCTATATAACTGACTATCAGGAGAGCAGCCTCTCTTTATACCTCTGCACAATTGCGAGCTCAAGGAAAGCAGCTTTAGTGCTGGGGTGGGAGCAGCGAATCCCAAGCTGGGGTCCTCGCAGGTGTGGTGCCCGTACTGACGCTGCTCCCAGCCACTCCACACCACTCTGGCTGCATGCCCCAGGAAACTGGGGAGCTACAGCAGAACGTGGCACAGGCAGCAGGGAGAATGGAGCAGCTGGGAAAGAGTGCAACTGTGCTTGGATGTGTCACATATGTGAGCATTTCTGTTGTAAGCTGATACACTTATGTATATAATGTGACATATGTGAATGTGCTCACTTAAGGCAGAAAATTTCAGGTTGGATTAATCACAATGACGGTATAATGTATAAATATATATAATTGGTCAAATATGTGTCTTAAACTGACCACTGAAAGGCTTGGTTCAGTGTTTGTGTTTAGTTAAAAATCCATGTTGGAGAACAAGTTTTCATTAACTCCTTGGCATGCTGTCATTCACAGCAGGTTCGCTGTGTGACAGGAATAACTAAAACCAGACTTGCCTATCTGTATTTGTTGTGCAAATGCACACAGGAACAACACTCAGACTGCAACAAGCACCCCAGAAATCTATAAAGAAAAGATCTAATGATGTTTGTAGTGAGGCTGGACGTAAATCTAAAGCAGCAGAAGCAGTCTTTGATTTACAGATCACTGAGATGCTGACTTTTCCTGTAATCACACTGCAGTGCTCTGCGGGTATCCGATCGTCAGTCACCTGTGGGAACAAAATGTTCTGTATCGTTACAGCACAAGGAAATGAAAAATCCCAACTTTCTGGTGTATCACTGTCTGGTGAGCTGAGCTTGGTGAATGAAAGCAAAAATTAAAATAAGAAAAAGGGAGGTGAAATGGCAGGACAGGGAGTTTTCTCTTTATATGTTACTTAGCACAGTAGAAAAGCCAGAACAAATAAAAATAGTGAGGAAACTAAAGACTTGCAGGCCTGGAAAGGAGGGTGGATTTTAAATAAACTCATGAATGACTGGTTGATTTTTGAACATGTTTGATCTCTATTTTTAGATGTTTATACTCAGGAGTGTGCTCTGTTTCTGATGTTTTCATTACTGCTGCCTTTTTCTTTCCTCTCGCCTTCCTTTCTTACTTTCATTTGGATCTTGCAAAGTTTTTGATTTATAAAGCATGATCCTGGGTCATTTATTGCAGGAAGCTGAGTGCCTCTGATGAGACCCTTAGCACACTTCAGGATCAGGCCCACATTCATAAAGAGCACTTAAATTCAACGGTATAGCCATGCACATAAGTACTATAGAGAGACACAAGCAAGCTGCAGAACAGCGCTGTGATATTGTGTGGTCCTTGCCAACTTTTCCTCACAATCTAACATTTTTAGAAATTAACATGTAATTTAAAAATGAGCTATAAAATTTAAAAGCATAATACGAACACAATGGAACCTGATTTTAGAGACAACTCAAGGGGCCCACAAAAACCACTAGTACCAGGGACTTTTGTAAGTTTGATCTAAACGGTGCTGGAGACCTTGGGGATGCTTTAAAATAAATGGCAACCTGGGGGAGCTGAAGGAGGTCCTTGTTGCAAATCCTAATGTCATCCAGAAGTGAAATGGAAAAGGGGAATGTCAAGTACAGTATTAAATGCACACAGCAGCATAACTGCAATTTGGAGGTTACACAGTTAAGATCCTATTTCTGCAGGAATTTCATTACATGACCTGATTCGTCAACGCTGAAATAGCATGGAATTGAGAATTGAGGAGAGGATTGCGTTTAATTTGCTGTTCTGTTGTTTTTTACTGAAGAAAGATTAAAAGGAAATGGCTTTACTACAGGGACAATGTCAGGTTTAGTATACCAGATGTGACAACCCAAACATGAGAATTTTAAAGGTCCTGCCTGTTCCCTGCTAGTTAAATTTTTTTTTTTTTTTTTTTTTCACTTTTTGTAATTCTTACAGTTTTAACAGCAGAAATCAAATGAGATTTTTTTTTTAATTCCTTTTAGTTTTTTGGTTTCATAGTATTTGAGTGGCAGGGGGAATGGGTCAGGATTATTTCCACATGACCCTGGAAAACAGTGCTTCATCGAAACTGAATCTTTTTTTGTGGAAAGGTAGAAGTTTCAGCCTCTCAGGTGGGGGAACAGGGAGTGCTGGCTCTGCTGGGAGCATCGATGGTGTGGGGACAGAGCACGTGTGCAAAAGCCTGGGCACCCCAGGTTTGTGGGCAGGCAGGGGAGAGCTTTGCCTGGAGCCAGTCCTGTGGGGAGGAGAAACAGAGTGCCTGGCAGCATTGGCTTTTGTGAGCCATTTCTCTCCAGTCCCCGCTTTTAATGGTCAGTTTTGTGGGAAAAGAGAGTGCTTGTTTTCTCACAGGTGCTGGGTGCAAACACTGCATCCTTGTTTTGTCTGTTTGTTTACAGATGCAAATGACTGTGAATGTTTTGGGCTTCTTTTTTTTTTTGTGGAGTTTAGGCTATGTGCAAGTCAGATGTGCTTCTAATAGCTGCATGTTCATGGACATAATTCAGGTATAATTGCTGTGGAGGCCCCATGCAGCAGAGGGGGTGCATCTCTGCTGGTTTTGCTTCTGTTGATGTCATGGCCAATTTTCCATGTCCTTCAGTAAAAGATAGCTCAAGCCAGTTGTTTGGCTGCAGAGGATTTTCTTCAAGTCAGTTTGCTTCAGGACTCCTGACAGCTTTATCATCACGGAGAATAAGATGTTCTTGCATGAGCAATTTGAAATGGAAAAGGTGACAACATCTGACCAGAAAATCAGAGAGATCAAAAAAAATCGGGGGATAAGGCATGTTTCCATGGCCACAGGTTGCTGCTGCCTGTGCCGGTGCAGCAGCTTGCCTCTGTTTCTCTGAGGCCATTAAAAATTCCCCAATGCAAGTATTCTCAGCAGCAGCCAAAAAAGCAGCAGACCCCTGCACTTGCCCAAGATCAGTCCCAGACAGAGCAGGAAAAATGTATGGTGCTGTCACTGGAGGCTAACAATGATAAATTTTAATACTCCTCTTTATAGGTAGCCAGTGCTCCGGGCCTCAGTCAGTGCTGTTCCCCGGCAAGCCTTGGACTGCATTCATTTACCGAAGGTGTGTGTTAAAAAAAAAAAAAGAAATAATTATCCCCATTTTCCCATTGTTCCAAACTTCTTCAGAATTATATTTGGTCTTAAAACCTGGGGCCAACCCAAATGTGAATGTTTCAGGAAATTATGTGCATGGAAAAGCACACGATCATAAATCAGACTGTTTTCCAGTTTTAGCTGCAGACTGCATGGCTAGTAATGAATATAATAAGGAAATTAGTAAGAAAATTAGCAGTTAATTTAAAGAGTATTTAAGAAGTGTGTGAAATTACAGTTTGTTAAAACTGATTTAGTGAAATGGATGTGATTCCTTCTCCCCTTCCACTGCCTGAGCAGGTTTTTCCCAGGTAGCTGAATTTCTGTGTTGATCTCGGACAGCAGAAATGTTAGGCTTCAATCCTACCTTAGAGTGCCTCAGCTGCTGTGGCTTTCGCACTGAATCAAGGGATCCTCAACCTTGCAAAACTGCAGCCGCTGCTACTCTTAAGCAGTTGCGTGTGTTGCAAAAGGAAGCACTACTTGAATGAGGAAGGCAAAGGGGGTGCGAGTGAGAGATAACACAACAAGAGATAGCGAGAGAATGGGGAAATGCAGCAGTTTGAACAGAGGAGCAGAAAGGTCTCAGTGCTGCACTCCTGGTGCAGCAGCCAGGGATGGAGCTGTGCAGGATCAGTCAGGAGAGTTGGTTTGCATCCTGTGGGTCATCCCCATAGTCTGGCCTCCCTGTGCTTCATGGACGTATGTGCAGAGCAAACCTGCCACTGCAGCTTTCCTCCATATTCTTCTGGGGCACAAAGGAGGATATGTCTTCTCTCTCCTCTACCCAGGAAAGCCGGCAGTGAAATATGATTACCAGCTGTTTGTGAAAAAGAGACAATGCAGGCCAATGAGTATGAAAAATATGGCACAATTTTAAACATGAAAGAGGAAAAAAGAACAAAACATGAGCGTTTGCAAAGCCAGAAACACAGAGATGTGTGCTGTCACCCCGTCAGGTATGGCTTTGAAATCACACACTGAACTTTATATGTCACTGATTAGAAAGTGCTTCTGAGGGCAAAGCCATGGTTGGGGGCAGATCACCTTGGTGCTAGGTTGCGAGAAAGACTTGGACAGCCTCTGATACCAGAATGTTCTCCTTCTGCTTCATGTGGGTCTCCATCTGCCTCTCCGTGACACCTGTACAGAGAAGAGAGATTGCAGGGGCAAAACCCTTCCTTTTTGCCCAGTGAATTATGTATGAAATCTGTTATCTTCTTCATGAGTAACTGCTGTCTTTGGTGACACTTACTAAGACACTCATCTATATGCAGTGCAGCAAAGTGTGACCAGGAGGGGATGAGGTGCAGGGAAGACAGGCACAGGCAGGACAGGGTAGTAGCAGGAGGGGGACGAGGGCTGGACTTCTCACATTCCAGCTCAGTAAATATAAAGGAATGGTGAGCCCATAAAAGTTTCACTTCTTTCTGGAAAAAACGTCTGAATTGAAACTTCATACCTGGCATGGGGTTCCTGAATGTCCCAACCTCCTTTCCGCTGCTGGGGAGAAATAACACCACTTTGGGTAATGTCCTGGTATATCCTGCTTGTAGCATGGACTGTCCCCCGTGCAGTGTTACAGTGCTGCTGTTCATGTTGGTGTAGTTAAGGCTGTATCTGTGTTTCCATTAGAGCCTTTTTAATCCGTAAATTTATGACCCAGCTGTAAAAATTCAATCCAGACTCAAACTTGGCATGGACAGTGTTCGTTCTCCCATCTGTGGAAGGGATTTAAGCAGGTACATCCCAGTAATAACCATCTGAGTTAGGCTTGTAAATTTGGAGCACGATGACTGCTGAATAAAACTGTGAGCTTCTCAGTAGTCCTGGAGTTTGAAATAGTTTACGCCCATGGTGAGACTAGTGAATATCAGCTTGTATTCAGTCAAATAGCTGTAAATAAAGAAAATGTTTGGTTTTTTTCTGTGTTTGCTTGCATGCACAAGCACATGCATTTTGCTTGCCCTGGCAATGTTTTGATGTGGGTGGCAAATGCTTGAAACTCTGCGGGGTCTGTCTCCAAAGCAGGGCTCGATCACTCCCAGGTAGGGTAAGAAATCGTATTCACTCAGGTGTGAACTGTAGAACCCATTTAAAGATTTAAATAGGAAAAAAAAAAAAAAAAAAAAGAAATAAAAAGGACCAGTTTGTTTTCTTTTGAATGGGATTTTTGATTGGATTCTTCTTAAAGTATCTTCCCAAACGATTCAGTGTTGAACAGCAAAATTAGTTTTATTCACCATCACTTCCTCCCATTTTAATTTCCTTTTCTAAAAAGCTACATGCTGGATGTGCCTGATCAGAGAGACGAGTAATCTTACCTGATCCAGCAAATCCTATTTCCCTTTGCAGGTTTGTGGTTTTTGAAAGTCATTCTGTAATTTAAAAAAACTCCTTTATGTGTTTAACGGACATTTTTTAGGTCATTTGTCCATAATGTGAATACCAGAAACATAACGATTAAAGCAGTTTAGCAAGACCAGACTTCTGATCTTCTGTGTGTATTCACAGAGAAGCTTACGGGAGGGTTTTGGCACAATCGGAGAAGTGGATTGAAGGAATGTCTACATGGACTAATGTCAGGTTGCGTATGAGCTTATACCCAGTATCAAGAAAATGCGGGGAACCTATGGGTGTTGTTTGTGTAAAAGGTTTTTGCCGTCTTGATGGAGGTAGAGGAGTGCTCATAAAAGCACCTGTTTCAGTAAAACATCCATCATCTTCATCTGCAAAGATCAATTTCTATTATCCAAAACCAGAAAAGCAGAGTTGGATTCAGTTTTATTTAATCCATTTCGCTCCAGACTTGAAATGTTGGGTATGAGATGCACGTTGTAGATGTGGAAATTATCAGTGATGACTGATGATGATTTGAGGTCTTTCATGCTTCGTGTCATTAAATTGGCGTCAGATAGATACTTTTGTTCTGTTAAAAGAGAAATATGTCCTAATAGTCAAAGCATGCAGAAGACTTGCGTAATATAAGTAAGTTTCATGTGAGCTACAAAAACAAAAAAAAAAGAATAGGAGTTTAGAGTGGGAAAGTGAGCTGGAGAAGTCAACTGCATTGTAGAAAATCTGGAAAAAGTAAAAACAATTCGAACAGAAAGATCAGATAAACAGCTAGAGCTGGAACAGCTGAGAAGAAACAAACACAAAAATAGGTAAAGCGAAATTCCAACGAGCTATGAAATGTGTTTTCCTTAATTTTCAGTGTCCTTGAAACCTGATGTTGGAGACTCTATATCTGTACTTTCAGTGATGGCCAGGAGTTAAGGTTGTGATGACCAGATCTTTTGGTATGGCACTGACATTTCAAGTTAAAAGGGATTGCCAAGATTCTCAGTTATGACACTAAAATATACCGCTATTTCTAGGGCCAATTTTCAGTCCCTCCCTCATGCCTCCACATTGATTTAGGCAACAGATGCATGAAAAGCAAAGCAACATTCAAAATAATCCCTTAGCTGAAGCTGGGGAAGGCTGGCTAGTGGGCTGTAGCCAAAATTCCTTAAATGTTACAATGTTTTACACTTCTAAATGTAAAAACTTTCTTTCCAATGTGAGGTACCAGCCAAATGTCTTAGTTACGGTATCTCAGAGTGAAAACTGGCATATGGCCTGTGGTCATTTGTGGGTATTGACAGATTTACACTGTCGAAGATCAAGTTAAATGTTGTCGGTTTCTCCATCTCCCCTTTACTTTGTTCAGGCTTTTTTTTTTTATTTTTTTTTTTATTCTCAGTTACTATTTGTCAACTCAAATCCAGTTTGCTGGAAAAAAAGAAAGCTCTTCACGACCTGGCTCTTCAGGAGCGAATTGCCTCAAATTCTTTCTGCTAGCCAAGGTATTTTGTAATGCATTGCAAAACAGCAGCAGGATTGCTGTCCTTGCACTAGATGTACTTAGTGGGCTAGACACTGTGGGTAGTTTAATGAGGTCTTGGTGTGCTGGAGAATTTGTCTCAGCTATTGACTCCAAGGTATTTTCATCTCAGGCCCCTGCTCTTCTAATTGCTTTTCCCACCCTAAGGAGCAGGGTCTGGCTTCGCCCCTCTGTGGGCTAAGCCATGGGGAGCCTGGACCAGCAGCTGCTCAGAAAGCACGTCCTGGGGCTGGTGTGCAAATTAAACAGTCTGCTTCTGAATATTTATGGCACCTTTGCACTGGAGGGGTGGTGGAATGCCCATTATGTGGGCACACTAAAATTCATTGTCCTACTTTTCTCCCTCTCATATTATCTAGCTGGTGCAGTTGTTGGGCTACTGCATCACTAATTCATTTACCCAGGGTTGTCTTCAAATAGGAGCTTTCTCCAGAAGTCAGTGTCCGTTTTTCCTTTATAGGGAAAGCTCTGGGTAGCGCTGTTTGTACAGCAGCAAAAGGTGTCAGTAGGAGCCCAGGGAAGCCTGTGGGACTAATGCCAGCTGGGGGAGCATGGGTGCTGGAAGAAGCCTGGGACTCTTCACTGTCTACAATATCAGATTTGCAACTGTTACAGGGTATCTAATTGCTGAATCTAAGTAGTACTTGATGTTTAGGGACACCTTTTGAAGAGGGGAGAATCCAAAATACCTGTCCTGCTCTGGCCAGCTCCAAAGGCTGCTTTGGTGTTTGTAAACCAAGCAGTTTTTCATATATATATATACACACACACATGTATTTTCCTCAGTGCTCTGTTATGGTGATGATACCTGTGGAATTCAAACCTGCTGCCTTGCTGTTTTGCTGTGCTTACTTCTCCAGGTCAGAGCTGTGCAGTAATTCACCATGGTGGTGAACTTTTCAAAGACAGAGGGAAAGAGGGTCCTAATAATTCACAAATTAGGAGATTTCTCCCTTTCACATCCTTCACTGAGGTGCTTGCTCCAGCTTGCTCAGCAAAGCCCAAGATGCTTTTCACAGGGGTTAGCAAAGAAGATGAGGCTGACCTGCAGGTATTGATTCCAGTGATCTTTTGCTGTATGCTTTGCTGGACTTTGGTTTAGCTCTTTGCTGACTAAACCAAAGTAAAGAAATGCTTGTTTAAACATTTTAAATGAATAAAAATGGGAGGCATCTTTAAAAGCATTTTAGCACCGTCTCCCAGCATTTCTGCTGCTGTTCTCATTCCTCATCTAATGAGACTGTGAGTGATAATAATTTCTTCTGGCTACAAGTGCATATAAGCATCAATTTGTGTTTGTTATATTTACTATGGATCTACATAGGGAAAAGGTATACCTTATTCAGCTCTCAGATTCACATTGTATATTCTCTGCCCTCTTATTTCAAAAAGGGCTAATGATTACATCTGATATCCATCTCAAAGTGCCTTTAGCTCCACCTGATAATGAATGGACAGGCACTCAGATACATTTTAAAACCAAGCCTTTGGAAATGTATTGTGTTGGACAAAGCAAAAATCTAGTGTGCCAAGATCTGGTCTGGTTTTTGAGTGCTTTGGCCCAAAGCACGCTACATGGTTTGACACACAGCGTTCATGTGTTTGCAAAGCTCTCCAAACTTCATTTGGTGAACTCCAGCTGCTTTCAGTGGGATCTTTGCTCATAGATCAAAGACTGTGACCCCCGGAGAATGTAAGTGCTCATATTTGGGTACTGATCTTCCTTCATTCTTTGCACAAAATAGGAATAAGAAAGGCTGGATTCGGTGCCCACAGTACTGCTGCACTTGTGGAGGTTTGAGGAGCTCTGTCATCTCTCTGTGGGTACTGTGGCTGCTTGGAGACACCCCTTCTTGGTCCAGAGCAGCAGCAACACCCAGCCCAATCTGAGCCCACTAAAACCCTCTCCTGCCTCATGGCTGTGTCCTCTTTCCATTCCATCCCCACAGCCTCCAGGCAGGAGGTCCATGCTCCCCACAGGACTAAAGTCCTTTAACAGGCTATGTGCAACATGGCTCTGATGGGACAATCTTGGCATGAGCCATCTGGTTTTTGTGCACCCATGCTGATGGGACAGCCTGTGCCCCACCACGCAGCACCTCTGCCTTACAAAAAACCATCCAGCAGCCCCAGCTGGGAAAGGGAAGTCTCAGCAAAAGCCAGATCTGGGCAGAAGAGGAGGGCTGAGGCAAGGGTTTTGAAGGGGAAACTGGGGAGCAGTGAGTTTGCGCTGCCCTTCGGACTGTGAGGGATGTGCATGCCACGGGTTATCTGGTAACAGGGCTCACCTACATCCTTGGCAAGCTCCACTCCATCTGAGGATTTTGCTCCCTTGTCCCCTGCATATCTTTACAGCTGGATTATGGGTTTAGGAAAGTCAAATGCCCTGAGATCACAGATACAAGGTAACTGTTTATAGAGGAGAGAGGAGGGAGAAAATCAACAAATTCCTGTGATATATTGTATGTCATCTGTACGTGACACTCTGAGACCTTCAAATGCTTGAACTAAAGACCTAAATGTAATTTAGTTAGTAAAAATATACCTTAGTTATAATAAAATGATAATAGTGGAACTTGGCAACAGAGCAGCTAATAAATACTACACTTTTGAAATGTGCCTGAGATCCAAGTACATACTCTTTTACTGTGTAGTTAAAGCATGTGGCAGGACATGCTAGACCAAGATTTTCTTTTTGTCTTTCCAGTGGAAAACTAAAGTTCTTTGTTTAAGTGAAGCCCATTGGGAATTTTTCTTAAGTAAAACAAGGAGCTAAAGAATTCCATTCCCTTTTGCCAACTTTTTTCCTCCTTCAAGCCAAATTATCGATTAATGGAGCATTAAATATCAAATACTGTCTAGTTATGTTCATACCCTTTTTTATTTAGGCTCCTTCAATACTTTCTCTTTGGTGCTTCAGATACAGCTGGATTTAAAAATGAGATTCTTTATTGGGAAAATACTACCCCTTCGAAATATTTTTTGCCTTATAAAAATAAAGGTCAAAGTTATTAAACTTGCGTACTTAACCCCATTTTGATTTTTTAAAGGAAAAAGTATCTGTATTCCTGTAAGATCTTCTTCTTCCTGAGCTTCATTCTTTGCCTTCCTCATTAGCTGTCTCCATTTCGGTACCTTATCGTTTTGCCAGCAGAGCAGCCAAGTGAACGCTTGACCATATTTTTGTCTGGCTCTAGTGAAACCATGATCTGACAATAGAATACTTTTCTCTGGGTTTTCCTTCTTCCCCCAGGGAACCATACTTCAAGGGCAACCTGCTTGTCCAGCATATGAACATGTGGAAAATCCACTGCTATGCACTAATCATTTTCAGATGGGCAATTGTTGCTGAAAATCATCCCAAGAGCAGCAGCTTCTCCACTCTAGCACCTAACCACTTTGGGATCACGTTGCTCATAGCTGATCTGGAATAAACCCTTTGCATTTATGTCTTGGGTGGTGACATTTGCTGCATCACACATAAGTAGTAATAAAATTCTTCTTTTATTGGGTTTTTTTTTTTTTTTGCATTGAAATGTGCATCAAAATCTGACACTTTAGCTTAAAAGTGTCGGAAAAAGTTGAGCTATGCCAAAGATCCATGGCAGGAGGCAGAAGCACCCTAAATATTGCCCACAAATTAATCACTTTCAAAGTTTAGTTCTAAATATTTACAAGGAGACTTGTCACATGCTGGGAGGGAGAAGAGCGAGTTTTAAATTTTAAATCATTTCTATTAATGTTCTTCTCAGAATATGAATTCTATTAAACAACTTTCACTTTTCATCTGTAATTAAAGTTAAAGTTTTCTTTTAATTTTAAAAGCTTGTCCTTGGACTAAAATAACATGGAACATTTTTAAACATCGATCCAAGCTGCTGTAGATACATTTTATTTAAACCACAGAGCCTGCAGTTGGATTCCTCACTTTGCCAGATCGGTTACGAACTTTAAGTGTGGCAGTAATGACTGTGGAGTCCTGGATGCTGCGCTACCAGCGAGGAGGGTTGTTTTTCTGGAGTTGTTCATCCCTTTGGGCCTTATTCATGAATGACTTAATCTCTGTGTATGATCAAATGTCATGCAAGTTACTGTGCACAGAAAAATCAAGGAATGTGTCTCTTCCCTACGTTCCTTACATGGAATTGCTGTGCCTGCCCACCAAGCAGTTGGAAAGCGGTAAGGGTGGGAAGCTAGCAGCAGCAAAAACACACACAAAAACCACCAGAAGCAATATAAAAAGAGTGAGACAAAGAAAACAGAGAAAATTTTGAAAGACTGGGTGTACAAGTTGGATTGGGCCTTGCATAGAGAGCTCTAGCTTGCCCAGGCAGCACCAGCTGGAGCAGGGAGCCAGGCTTCCGACTGGAGAGTGTTACAGGGGCAGTACATTCACCATGAAAACAAAAGTGTTCCTCAGTATTTTCCCTGGAGTGTTGGCATAAAGATTATTTCTGGTGTCTGTTTCTGTTAGCTTGCTTCATCTTAGAAAGCAAACATTTACTGTTTTGACGGGCATATCTCAAGAAGTTCAGGGAATCAATGATGCTTAGTCTTTTTATCCTCTTGACCTTATTGCTTGTGTGGTATAATTCTGCCCTTTTGCAGGATGTTAAACCACTTCACTTGAAGCCAAGACAGAGATTTTTATTAGTTGTGATATTAATTATATGATGCATGTCATACAGGATCTTTTCTTTTGATGTTTTGGTATTTTCTTAGAGATCCAGCAGAAGAGAGGGGATGAAGCAATGCATGGCTGTCTATATTTATACAGGCCTCTGCCTTCGTCTTTTAAGTTCCAACAAAATTTTCACTTGTGTTAGGTGCCATTCTTAGTTAAGAGTGAAGAAAAGAGTTATATTACCCAAGTTGTTTTTCTCATCACCAACACCCTGTGGCCATTGCATGAAATTCTGTCTCTCCATGCCGTGGTGTGGGGGATGGATTGCTATAGCAGGACTCTCACACCAAATGGTGACTGGCAACAAATGGGGAATAACTTGACTCAGGCACTGAACTTCTCCAGCTGTCAGTGGGAGCTACACTTGTTTGTCCAGGACAGTGACTGGAATAGTCATTTAGCTCTTTTTGAGGCACTTTCCATCCCTCTAGTACTGACAATGGACTTAAAAGATGTACCTCGCTTTTCAGGTAGGTTATGGCTGGAGTATCATTTTAGCTCTAGGAGGCAAAAGGCAGAAGAAAGGACAGGGAGTGAAGAGAGAAAGGAAAACTCACAGCCAGGAAACAAATACAGGTGGAAAACGAACAGAGGCTTTTGCAAGATTGTAAAGAAAGGAGAGTGCTGGGAGAGCACAGGAAAAGGGGGATGTAGAATTGAGGACAAGAACAAAAAAAAAGGAGAAAAAGAGGAGCATAGGAGATATTTGTGTTTTTCACAGTCCAAAATTGAAAGTTGGACATTTTCCTTTTCAAAATGTTTGAAAAACGGGGGTAGATAAGGCTTCAAGATATGGACAGTCTTCTTGGAAGGCACTTTTGAGTCTAATTACTGTGTCTTGGTGTTTTTTTCCATGTTACACGGGCTAAGAGCAAATACACTTCCAGAAAAGGGTATGGCCTTGCTTAGAATACAAAGCAAATTAATCCAAACTGTTGCTCACAACTCATGTAAAAAAAGCCCAGAACTTAGTCTAGGACTGGGAAATACTCTTAATTTTAGTGGCAGTGGTGGTAGTCATGGAGGTGTCTGTTTGCATGAGGTGTGTGGCTACTAATTTGCCTGTTTCTTGGTTCTTCCACAATCTCTGACTAAGCTGGACATAAAAGCATTGAAGATTTTTCAATATTTGACTTAATCAGATCCAGCACAGACTTTGGTGAATCCCACCAAGATCTATTTTGAGAACTGGAACTAGTTTGCAGGCTACTGTAAGACAGTTTGGCCAAGTGTGGAGGACTCTTGACACCCAGCATTCTTGAAAGCTTAAACTTCTGCCTCTGCTCCTTTCTGTACATTTTTCAGATCAAATACTTGGTTTGATTTTTTTTTTAAGTCATCATCTGTAAGTTGTAGGCAGAAAATCTTTTAATCCATTGCATAGTTGGCAGAGGGCAATGTCTCTGCTTCTCTGAGATAAGCATTGTTCAGTAGCATAGAAAGAGAATCACCTGGGATGGACCCATAATCTGATCCTGCATGGCAAATCATGCATTCCTGTGTAGTTCATGATATATATGAACTTGAAATATGTCATGCCAGATCAGATTGTACATGCAATTTTCAAGTTGAAAAAAAGGTTTTGTTTCTTTTTCCCCCATCATCTTTTAAAGAAATGGCATTTATCTGAATTAAAAACATGATTGGTGATGATGAGTGGGTGGTTCTGTTTACCCTGCCACATTATATAGTACCACTTTTACTCCTTGTTTGGATAGCAGTCACAAGACCCAGATATCAAGCTGTGAAAGTATTTTTCTTGCAGCAGCCTTTCTTTTTTTGGCAGGCAGTGGCTTTGGAGATGCCTTGCATTTTGTCATGTGATTGGACTGCTGATGAGGTTTCTGTGCTGCCTCATTTTCCTGGATTCCATCTGAATTAACTCTTCTCTGGATTGTGATCATTAGCACACTTCTGAATGAGTGGGGCTTTGCATCATAGTGTAATAAGCTCCTAATACTTAGTCTCTGTAAGGAAACAGCCCGTAATGAAGGAGTTTGCTGCATTTGTTGCATGTGACAGAAATCTGTTTTCTGTACCTCCAGCTGTCCACATCAAAAACACATTCCTTCTTCACAGTAATATTCCCTCCTGAAACAAAGGAAAATAAGGGAAATGTCTAGTATATGATAGTTCCATCTAAAAACATTCAGCGTAGTCTTGTAAACACATAAACTAGTTCTTTGTAAACAAATGCCTTAATTTTCTTTAAACTGAAAATTTAGATGTCAAAGGTAGAGAAGGTGGATATGTCAAACACATATGGTTTCTATTGCATCAGGGGCTTTCTTAATTTTGGTATTCTAATTGAAAAGACATTTTTGAAAGCATGCTAACTTTACAGAGATTAATCTGTCTGTCTCTGGCAGGTCTAGGTTTTATTCTTCCATCTGTCACCACACTCTGGAAATGTTTTCCACTTTAAATTTACAGCAGTAACAATATCCCTCATGGTCTTTGAATTGCCCTCAATACTCTCAGTGCTTGATGTGGAAGCGTGGTTTGGGGTAGTTGATGTTGGGGGAACTGACAGGGGCTTAAAGAGGAGAGAATTAGGAAGAGGCGTCAGGGAAGGAATGGGAATACGGACTGTAATTTATTCATAAATTTTTGCCTTATTCCTGGATAATTTATAATACAAAATGCCTTAGGCTAAGTAATATCTTCACTGAACAAAATTTCTAACCACATCAGAGAAATACTGCAGGTCTGCTTTAAAATATAAGCTATCTTATAAATGTCATAAAACAACTACATGCCTCGGATAAAGCAAAATTTCAGTTTGGCATCCAATGCGTATTCATTTTTCCTCCTACAAATAATAGACAAAAAAACCTATGAAGTTTAACTCTGAAATAGGTACATTTGAAATAGAAACCAACATTTATGTCTCAGATAGGGCTGTTAGGTTTTCTGCTAGTGTGGGCTTTAACTGCAGGTGCATGCTCTGCAGAGAGCTGAGCAGTCTACATGTGCTTGCACATCGCGATGGGGTTGGATGTCTTGTGAAGCTGAGTTAGAACCTGCTCTCCAGCAGTACCCTGAGCCCTTTGCAGTGCTAGTGCTGGTGCTGGGCTCTGACCTGCTGCAGTGAGTGTACTGAGTGTGCCACTATCTTTGGTCTGAATTCCCTATAAATCCACCTTTCCCAAGCATACAGAATATTTAAAATAAATTTCCTTTTTTTAATCCACTAATGTGTAGGTTATAGAGTCCACAAAGGTCATAGAGGTAAATTTATTTATTAAATGGAAATACTTGGGTGCAAGAAACATTATGAATCATTTTGGTTTTTTAAGTTCAGGATGCAGAGTAAATTATTCCAAAAATAACGGTAGCCAAGTGTCATTCCCTCCAAACGTTTGTGTAATATCTATTTATCTCTGGGCAGATGACTGCTATGTATAATCCGAGGCAGACTTTTGTCAAATTGAGACTAAGTAAACACAGCTGAACGCAAGCAGTTGAACTACAACTTTTTTGAGTTTTGCCAGTGCTGTACGACCTTGAAAATGAGTGTTTCTTCAGAACAGTCTGCTTTCTCTATGGAAGAATTTTTAGTGTTTCAAATCAACAAGTGTTGATTGGAAATTTGTTCTCTTGAGTTTATAGGTTGGGTTTGTTTTGTTTTTTTTGTCCAAATAAATGAAAAGCGTGCATTTGACCAAAGGAGGGCATCTTTCCGCTGCTTAGGATTTAGGAATGTTTTGTAAAGGAACATTTCTTGCATGTATTTATGAGAACAAGAACAGGGGAAAAGCTGTAAACTCATCTGAAGTTTCATTATATAATCTGAGAACATTTCCTACTCTTGCCTTGAAATATAAATGCCTCTTTTTTTTTTTTTTTTGTTTCAATGTGCAAGTAAATGTAGCATTTAGGCAATTTTTATACCACGGCATATCTAGATACTGTTTTCATCATCCTCGAAAAATTAGTGCTTCTCTTTATAAGTTGTATACATTTTTCTAAAACTTAGCCTCCTAGCGAGCACTTTCTGCTAATCCTATTTTTCTCTGAGACACAGAAGGAAATGAGTCCAATTTCATTGACAAACAGGAGTAAAAATTCAACTGTAGTTTTAGTATGTGAATTTTCTGCTTTTACATTACCAATCATTTGAACAGAAAACATTTTGCTCTCTTGATGTTAAAGGCCACAGCATTTGGAGTCTCAAGGAGGCTTTGGACAGAAGTCAAATAGGAGTCTTGCTCAAAAATTAGTCTTTCAGTAATTACAGCGAGTTGCATCCACTGCCAATATCTTTGTTTCAAGGCGCTTCTTTTGAAGGGATATTTTTTTCATTTTAAGTGCTGTATGCAAACCAGCTTACTCACCAAATTCAGGGGTAGGACACGTGCAGCGTTGTGTCCAAGAGAACTTTCCCAAAGTACCTGTGCTTCATATCTGCAAGATGTACTTCCCAATCTGCCTTTTTTGGGGGGGGTAGCAATTACCATTTTCAAACAAATTCTCATGGCAGCACCAGTTTAATGCCAGAAGCCAAGCACACACAGCACCTTGTATTTGATGGGTTGCTAATGCATGGTTTTGACTTTGCAAGCTCAATTACCATCCCAGCAGGTAGTCTTGCATGTTTTTTGAAAGAACCACAGCAGAAGTCTCTTCTTCAGTTTTCAATTCCCCTACTGTAATAGCAAAATTAAAATAAGGATGCAGTTGGAAATGGGGAGGGAATGGAAGAGGAAGAACATAATAAAAAGAAGTCAACATGACTGAAAAGCTATTTTAATTGAGAATTGCCAACAGTGGATATGCCTATACATTCCTATATGTTTCTGTATTTCATTCTCTGTATTAAAATGCAGATTTCAGACACAAAGTGGGAGACACTGCTCCCAGGCCTGGCTGAGCAATGTGGCTTCTTAATGTTAACCAAAATCTTCTGGAAATGGTTTTTATAGAAGGGGTTTTAAGACACTCTGTTGTTTCCTCTGGGCAGCTCCTCCTCAGGGTCTAATAAGGCTACAGAAACAGAGTGTTGGCATCCCGGTTCTTATTCTGGGTTTCCTGCTTCACCACAAAGGCTAATGGAACTTGTAAAAGTACAAACAGAATGGGCCAGGTGTCATCTAAGCCTACAAAGTCGGTCTCTGGGTGTTCGATGAGTGCAAGGCAAGTACTACTTGCAAAACGTAGGACCACTAGGCAGAACTTGCCTTGAGTTATAACAGCATACAGCAACCAGCTGTGTTTGAGGTGTGAGAGGAAGGGGAGAGCCTTGCTGCGGATGGGTGCTCTGGGTGGTCAGCAGTCTTCAGGGTACGTTGAGGATGTAACTCATTGAGGTACATAGAATCATAGAACAGTTAGGGTTTGACAGGACCTTAAGATCATCAAGTTCCAACCCCTCCTGTCATGAGCAGGGGCACCTCCCACTAAACCATGTCACCCAAGGCTATGACCAACCTGGCCTTGAACACTGCCAGGGACGAAGCATTCACAACTTCCTTGGGCAACCCATTCCAGTGCCTCACCACTCTCACAGTAAAGAACTTCTTCCTTGTATCTAAGCTGAACTTCCTCTTTTTAAGTTTAAACCCATTACACTTTGTCCTGTTGCTACAGTCCCTGATGAATGTACCTTAGGATGCTCCTACCTGAAATGGTAGTTGCCTAGGAAGTGATATCAGGAGAGTATTTTTAAAAGATATGCTTAACCTCAAGTGATAGTCGGGGTTGATGGTGTATGCCAGCACTAGCAGAGTCCTGCCTGCAGGCTGGGTGAGCCACCCATAGCGGTTCTCTGAGGGGCTGGTTTTGCTGACACCTTGTTAGTTTGTTCATCTGAAGTAAAACAGTTGGTGGCAGCCAGCTAGGTAGGTTGTGTGAGTACTTTCTGTGTCCTGATGAATTTGTACCCTCAAATATAACATTTATTGGTGGTGCACAGTCCGTTTGCCTGCTGTTTTAGAAGCAGCTGTTCACACATGGAATTTGCCTCATCTGCAGGTCTCCATAAACTTTGCAAACTGTAACATACAGGCTATTGTTTTGCTGGAAAGCTTAGGCTCACAGACAAAAGTAAAAAGCAAAATAATCATGCAAAATGAAAAAAAAAAAAAAGCTTTTATCATTTTAAAAGTAAAAACAGAAGAGCCACTAATAATAGCAGCAAGTTAATTAGAAAATACGCAACATTTTGGTTCACAGGGTTTAAAGCCTTTGTGTTGTAGCGGCTTTGCTTATGCGGCTGCTCAGAGTCCTCTCATCCTCCATGAAAAAGCTCAAAGACTAGTGTTTGACAGTGTTGGAGGGATCAAAGGATCTCAGGTTTTTTTCACGACAGTTGTTCACTGTAAAATATGAACATTACTTATGTCTGGAACCATGCCATCCTGTCTGCTTTTCCTTCTACAAATGGAAATTCATGGTCTTAATTCTTAAAAGGGAGGTGAGGATGCAAGGCTATCTGTGCAAACACATGATTGCTGCAAATGCTGCTTATCCTTCGCAATGTATCTAAGCAGGTCAGGGAAGACACATAAGCATATGACAGAAGTGTGAGCTACTCTGAGATTAGTTTGATTGCTCCATGAACAAAAGGTCCACTCTGATTTCCAGCTGCATCTGTATGAGGATTTTCATTCTACGAATTCAGATATTTTCCTTATTTTTGTGCATATATATATAGCCCAGTTTCTCCTGATTGCCAACAGTGCTGGGTGAAGGGTTATTTTGATGTAAAGTAACAGGAGAGAAGACTGGCTATTTATACATGCCAGTGAAGTTTCTGACTTGTTTTTGATCTACAGATCTTTCAAATTAGTCAAAATTCATATTTTTTTGAGTATGTCATTTGATTTAACCATAAATACCATACAACTTTTCCGTAAATATGTATGTGTGTTTTAAGTCTGATATAGCAAACTATTGCAGAAGTCCCTAATAGAAACCTCCTGACTTCCAGGAAAACATGCATCAGCTAATGTAAACCAAATAGGTAGTAAATATGACATTATTGCCTTCTGCACCTAATTACATACTTTTGAAGCACCCTATCGCTGTACCAACCTGACATTTTTAAACAGTATTCACCCTTTATGGAGGAAAAATATTGTGAGGAGCTGCTTTAGATAACATTGTCTTTGATCTTGGGGGCTGATAGCCAGCAATTCAATTAGGTTTTAGAGGAGGCTATTGGCATTACCTGCTGTTAGATCGTGTCCATTATTGCAACTTGGGCCACACTGGTCAAGGTAATCAGTGTTTTTTTGGGAGAAATATGTTTAGTAGTTCTACATAATACATTTTTCTCCTTGGTAGTAATACATTGTGTTTCAGTCATTTGTCATTTTGTTAGTGCAAAGGCATGGATTACTTTTTGAATACTCATTATTTAAAAGATACGTGTTATTATAGTCACAATTATTATTACTACTATTTTGGTGTACCTGCTATTTAGATACAGTTTCCAGTGGCCAGTGGAGCTTTTTCAGGTGAGAGCTGTTTGCAATGATCTCAGAGAATTGGCATCTTCACTCAGAGAAAAAGCCTGGGCACGTTGCCCATGGTTCGGATACTCTCTATTTAAAAGCAAATCTGTTTGGCTTGAGATATTGTGGCTTAGAGTCCTCTACAGCTCAGCAATTGCATCTTTGCAAACTGCTCTTCCTGGGATGAATGGCAAGGGGTTTGAATACGCCTCATTGTTATGCAGCGTGTCCTACAGTTAAAGGAGCCAAACGGCACAGTAATAATCTCTGCAGCATCATGAAGTGAGTTTTACAGAGGCCCCAAAATTCATGCAATTGTGCAAGCAGTATATCAAGGTCAGGATGAGCTATGAAGCCTGTCTCTCCACAACAATCTTTGCTACAATATGGGTCTGTTAATGTGGTGTAGCATTGCTGTCTTGGCTCAGGCAGTGTGCTATGCCACGTGGATACACGATGCCCTGCTACGTGGTGCACATTTGCTCAAGAGTGCCTCAACGTCTGAGGCCCCAAGGGCTGAGAAGTCTGAATTTGGTCCCATATTGTTATCAGTTGACGATGCTTCCCTGCTGGTTTCTTGAAAATCACTGTCTCCAAAAGCAGCAGTGTGTGTTGAATAACAAACCCCTTCACATTCAGACTCTTCAGGTTTGGGATCGGAGCCAACATTCTTGAAGAATGATTTAGTGGCCAATAAACATCTGCAAAGTCTGTACAACTGTCAGAAATGGTAACATTGAAAGTAAAGATTGTATCAGTAGCAATTCCCCTGTCCTGACAAGGCATTCAGTGCGAATATTTGTTCTGTCATCCGTACTCTCATTCCCGTTATCACAGTTAGTTTCACATGTTTTGCCAAAAGAGCAATTCCATCTTCTTCCACAAAGCTGTTCACATCCAAGGCCTTTGCAATGTTAAATACCAGCCTGCTACTGTTTCAGAACCTCCTGCACATGCTCCCTTGGAGTGTAGGGGCATCATCCATCTTACGCAGAATACACTGTGAAGGACTTTTTCAACTTTCAATTAGTGAGCATCTGCAGTGTTAAGGTTTTGCTGCTCCTTAAGGATTCAAGCTCAGTCTGGCTGATTAGTTACACTGCACCAATCTCCACAATATCCAGGGTAATCTTTGAGCTCTTCTAAGCACAGTTCTCCTGCAGAGCCATTGAAACTGCACTGAGCTAGGACTCAAACCACTTCAGCTGCAACATGATTCTGGAGAAGAAGGAGGTGTTTCTACTTCTTCAGAATCTCTTGGCAAATGAGTACATCTTCCTCAATAATTCTAGGCATGCAATTCTTCTGCTCCAAGGGCCTTCCCCTTTTTCCCTGGTTTGCTGTGCTGCCTCTCAGTCACTCAGTTAGTGTATTTTCAGAACTGAAAACACAGCCCTTTCAAAGTACCTCCCAGTTTACTAGAATCTCTGAAGGCTTGTTCAGAAGGTGGCTGGGAATATTTAGGTTTTGGAAGAAATCCTGTAGTGGAAATAACACCAGTACAAGTTGTGGTGAGCAGGAGCATGAAGACTACAATAGCAAAGGCAGCAGAACTAAAACCTAGACTCAAAAAAAGTGCAATCAAACACTGAAATAATTATTGTGCAACTGGAAGTGAGAATAATCCACAGGCAGCTATTCCCCCTGTGGCTCATTCTTTCTGCTGGTTAAACTGCATATGGTCAGGAAGGTGTGTGACTACAGCTTTCTCTATAGGTTCCTGTGATAATGAGTTTCCCATCATATTTCTAGCTGGATTAGGAAAGAGATTCTCTTCTGACATACGTGAGCTGGCACAGTTTGAAAGAAGCCTCAAAAACCAACTCATATCCTTGCAGCTTGTTGGCACTTCTCTACCAGCAAAGCAACTGCGTGTCTCTGAGGACAGGATGATTAATTTCATGATGTGCTGTTCAGTACGATTTCATATATTCCATCTAGTCCTTTGCAAACTTTAATAAAGTTGTTTTCGTCCCTTCCAATGCAAACTATTCTATGATTCTATAGGATATCTGTAGGATTTCACAAATGGGGAACTGAGGCACCAGTCACAATTTGAAGTCACTTTAGATACCTAAGACCTTGTGGATGTTCATGATTTCATGGCTGTTTATATTCAAAGAACAGCTCTTGTTGACTTCATTTTTGAGTACTCAGCCCTGCTGAAGATGAGAGCTCAGGCTCTTGACTCAGACTCCAGAGACTGGGGAATGTACCATGGCATCTGCGAAAAGGTCGGTTAAAACAGCTTATGGAGCAACATAAAAATGTTTTCCACAAGCAGAGACTGTCAATCACTAACACGCTTTACTTGGCATTGTTAAATCCACCTATCTTTTATCTTCTTGCTTTTCCATCCTGCAATGGCCTTGGAGCTGCTGTCCCATGGCACTGAGGTTGTGCTGGGGAAGGTCTTACAAACTGCTCCAGGTTCAGCCCCAGAGCAGGTCTGTCCTGCACATTGAGTGTGGCAGTGACCACAGAAAACACCATGTGTGATTCTGTTACTGTATCTCATGGTACACTTAGTGGGAAGGCAGACTGCTTAGGCAGTCCCATTTTTATGCATACATAATATATAAGCATATACAGATATATGCATATGAATATATACGTATCTCCTTATAGATATCATTTTTTAAATTTTACATGTAACCCCTTGATTTGTAGGGGTTACATTTGTAGGGGATCTGTAGGGGCTCTGTTGTGCAACAGTTGTTTGGGTTTACCATGAAGCTCTTTTACAGCTTACAGCCATTTTTATGGCTGCTTGACTGTTGGAGCCCTGTATGTGCTTTTGCACTTCCTTACAGGCTGCTTGAATTTTTATGGTTGTGATCGCAGTCAGCTTGGGACATAACTTAGGTACTTGGGGTTTACTATTTGGATGTAAATATTGTGCACATCCTGGTGCTCCATGCAGTGGATGGAAGTAGCTATGCTTAAAAAGGCCATATGTGTCTGTCTCCTCCTTATCTTACAGGTGAGGGAAAGGAACAGTGAATTTTCTGTCTCTGAAAGACTTACCAGTTCTTTACTCCAGGCTGCTGGCTAAACACACCCTGGAAATCAGTTCTGGCATTCACTTAGAAGTTCCTTCACTTGCATGAAAATACAGCACCTTGTAATTTAAAGTGCCTTTGTGCAGCATGTGCTGGGTCTGAGCGCTTGGCTTTCAGGGGCTTGAGAGGAGCTGGCTCCTGCAAGCGGGGCCATGGGAATGGGGGGCTCATTTCTCCGAGTTCTGCGGGAGGCTTCTGAAAATGCCCTGTGTGCACACATTCATGTCATAACGTTACACCGCATGTGTAGGGTCTGCTCCCAAACCCACAGCCAACTAGCATAACAAAATCAGATTTTACTGCTGTAGTGTCAGCCTAGGGTTGAAATACAGCTTTGAAACCCTCCTTTTCACCCTGCTTTTTTAATGAAAAACAATCGGGCTGGAGTGTAATACTGCTTACCCTGGCTGCATTTGACTTTAGCTTTTTACTTTTAAAGCCTAATTTTAGTTTTTAAGAACTCTCAATTAAACTGTTTAGATCCAGGGAAGCCTGGACTATGCCTGCCTGCACAACAGTGAGATTCCTGGGTGGGAAAAGGATATTTTTATATTAAAAATAAATGAACACAGTGGTATGTTTTCTCCGTCATATCTCTTACTCTTCATCTTCTTAATGAATCTCCATTTGCCATTTTCTAATTTTTTCTTTTAACATCCCCTATACTCTTTCCTTTATTGCTTCCTTTTTTTTTTTTATTTCCTCTTATCCTTTCTCCTCTTTTCTTTATTTTGCCTTTCCCTTTCCATGCTCCCTAACCTGATTTTCAGTGTTAACCCATAATGGTTTGCAACAAGGAGGACAGCTACTTCATTCTTCCAATCAGCACAGCTTATGCTATAAATCCCTTTCTAAATAACACCCAAAAAAATGAAGCCTAGGTCAGTTATTTGTTTGTCCATTATGGAATGCATGTGGGAGACTATCACCAAGGAGTCTGACAGCATTACACTATTAATTACATGCCAACTCAATGAGGAAACATTTGATTTCAGTCAGCTTTGCAGCAAACTTGAAAAGAAGATAATACCATATAACTGTCAGTTCATTAACAGCTCGTCTCCAACACAATGCAGCCCCGACTCCCATTATAAGCTCTACTAATGGTCTCCCTGAGAAAACAAATCTCACACAGTGCCCTGCACCTCACAGAGGAGAACACACTGTCACTGGTCATGAGAAATTTAGAGCTAGCCGTGACAGCCCGAACAATGAAGTGATTTACACCAGGTTTGTATATAGTTTGCTAACTTATGAATTCTTACATGCAGGTGCATAGCCCAAGACTGTAAGACTATTTGCACCATGTCTACTATTATGTGGGGCTTTCAGCTCACTTATTAATGCAAATATTAATATGGGTGTGCAAACTCAATTCTCTTTTGCAGTTTATAAAATACAGCTATCACAGTCTCTCTGGACATGTACACTTATTTTATAAAAGTGATATGTATTAAAATGTAACTAGATGCTTACTCTCACTTCAGCAGGCTCCAGGCTGCATAGGGAAAATAAGTCTTCAGGTTCCCAGGTATTCCAGATAAAACGTGAGTGGTACCAGCCCCTCACAGTTAAAGCTTATGTCTGGTGTTTTGGTGCAAGAAGAAAATATCAAAGAAATATTCCTCTGAAAAGGCTTGCTCTGAGATGCGATGACAGAGGGACATTTCCAACACTGGCAAGACCCAATGCGTGGGTCTTAACAGAAGAGGTCAGACCAGGGCTAAAGCTGTTCCTGGGAAAAATAAAACAACACTGTGAGAACAGGGAAAAATATTCACTATAGCTGTCACTGTGAACATAAATTGTCATTATACAGCTTGTTCATCTGAAAGGATGTAACAGCTGATGACAGGTCAGTTGTTACACTTGGTGTCACTGTGAAGCCAAAGGAGTGAGGCAACAGGGCTGTGGGGGTGACTTCATTACAAGCTGCTCCATAACCTCCTCTTACAAGAAAGAGAGTGCAGTGGTAAATGAAAACTTTGCTGAAAAGGAGTTTTCTCTAGAGCCTGGGTCCAGAGCTCGTTCCTGCAAGTTTCTGAGAGCTCGCCTCCTCTCACCCGACAGAGGGACATGGTAATAAATCTTTGTCAGTAGAAATCCGGTACCCTGCTGAGATTGGACCAGCTGTGATGGGTATCATGCACGCTCCCGGGTCACTCTGCCTTGCTGTGTCTGCAGCTGCAGGTCATCTGAAACTCCACCAAAGGGCTCTGCTGCGCGAGCACTGCCAGCCCCAGCCGGGTGTTCTCACACAAACCTGCCCAGAACAGGACGCACTCTGGGCAGGAGTGGCTTCACAAAGGACAGCACTGAGCAGGTCGCATGTGGAGGTGGCCTGGGGTCTGCAGGAGGTCAGCCACCAGCACGAGTTTGGGGAACGTTTCTGTATGAGGCTGTGGTTGAGTCTCTCCCAACGTGAGCTTTTCTGTCTTGCACTTATTCTCCTTAGTAGGTCTTATGTTCCTGAGGAAGCCTGGGAGGATGGTGCAAAAGACAAAGGGTTTGAAGAGTTTCTGTGCTGGATCAGATGAGTCCTGTCTCTGTGTAGAAAGCCTTTGGTAGTGGGGTCACTGGCTGAGCAATATCCACATTCAGAAACTCTTTTGTTTGTTCACATTGGGCTCAAAATAGGAGACCTGCAAGTGTAAGCATTTAAAGGCCAACTCCTGCTTCCTCCAATTCAAGCTAGAGGAGCTGAAGTTTGCTCTTTTGGTTTTTTTTTTTTTGAAAGACGCTACAGTCTTTGCACCAAGATTAAATAACATTTCTTATAAGACCACGGACTCTGGCCTGGTGCTTTGGGCTATAGTTTGCTCCTGCTGAGCAGACTGGGCTGAGCCATGTTCCCTCCCCACATGTGGGTGAACATTAGTGATGTTTGATTCATGGTTTTCCTTTGGGATCCTTAGGGAGAAAAGGAAGTGTGTGAATGCAGAAGAGTGCAGAAATATTAGCTCCAGTTAACCCAGGTTTGTTCTTGGAGAACCAGACACCTGAAAGTTGTATGTGCCCTGAAACTGCGGTTTGGAAAATACCAGGGTCAAGGTGTGTGTGTGTGTGTGACCTACAGAAATACCTCATCTTACCACTAATTTACTCACACATGTAAACTTCATTTGTCATTCAGCTGCCTCAAATTATTTCCTGTTCCTCCCTCTTTTTCCTCTTCTTGCTTGTTTTGAAAATGCTGGTCAACACATGTTAAGCCAGAGTCTCCAAAACCAACAAAAAGAAAGTTCAGGAGAGGCATCAAGAGAAACAGCTGAATAACATTGCCAATTTTAAAATGAAGATAAGTTACACAGGACCTTTTATTGAACCAACAAATATTTTATAGTGTTCACCATTTAGGGCCAGCAGTTCTTTTTCCCCCTTCATTTTAAGCTAGAATAGAAGGTGTGTAATTCATCAGGAATCTGTATATGTTTAAGTGCCTTTAAGAAATATTGTGGTCATGTGGGGCTGATCTACTCTGTCTTTACTGCCATGTCCATTTTTTCCCTGCTACATAATGTTCTGTACCCTTCCCTCTCTGTCGTATTCCCTCATTCACACGTTCTTTCCCCTGTTGGTTTCAAGCCATCTTTGCTTTGTCAGTGTTACCTGATAACACAAAGCAGAGTTTTACGCCAGTTGTTGCAGTTCAGCTTGAGCTGTCTGTAACACTGTGTGGGGGGAGCAACGTGGATGCTTCTTGGTCCTACGTAAGTGGTTGGTCTTTCCTTTGCTGTTCCCAACAGGGCCTTTAGGTGAAGTCAGTTCATCACCACACACGTGATATTCTTAGTTCAGAATTCTTAGATCCAAAGAATAAAATGAAACCGTAATTAACATTATTTATCACACCCTGAAGTCATCCAAGTATATAAAAGTTACTAGTCTGGACTCGGCAAACGCTAAAGGTCTGAATTGTTCTGAAATATTTGAATGTGCCACAAACACCACGTAGCCAGGGAGCCTTTGTGTGTTGTAAACTGGAGAAGGCATATGTGCTACAGCACTTATGCTGTGGCTTTCTTACCTAATATGGGATGCAGTGTATAAAAGGATACTTAGATGTGTATCTCCTTGTGAATTATTTGTATATTAGCTTGACAACAGTCAGGTGTAATGGGAATTTACTGGAGATACGTGATGCAGTTGTCCAGTTTAAGGATGATTGCCTGCAAGAACACTGGGGTTTATTTCCTTCGTGTGAGCCTTTCTGACAGCAGCAGAACAAAAGAAAACATTTAAAATATAAGAAATCTTGGAAAATTCAGCTCTTAAATGCTTTTGAAATGGTCAGAGTATTGCTTAGGTATGTTGTCTTTGGACTTCTGAAATTCATTTCCATCGCTGCTAATATGGGATTGCAAGCTACCTTGCAAGAGATGTCAGGATCAGCCACTGACTGTTTATGAAGAAATTCTGTGGTGAAAAAGAAAGAAATATTGCCACATGTACTATTAATAATTATGTGAGTCCTGACAAATCCCATACTGCATCACAAAGCTGATATTGTCCAGTGACTAAACTCTTGGCACTGCATGCTACAGTAAACTGTATACTGAAAACTCATACTGATGGAAAGGTATACAGGATTCCATTGGTAAGTGATTTATAGTGACTTCCTATTATAAACAAGAGGGAACAAATATCCCGCCTTGTTGGTTTCTTTGGACGGCTGCTGAGAGCAGAATGAGACATTCCTGGCCAGGCAAAAGCTGATTCTCTGGATGCTTGCAGCTGGGAGCAGAATGAAGCACCAGAAAGTGAGATACAGATGACAATCCCTAATTATAAATGATTAAGTTTCCATTTTCATGGTGCTTAAAACTTTCCAGTTATAGGGCAGATGAACACTGGTTTACATGATTTCAAACCTTGTAACTAGAAGATGCTTCTGATGTTTAATATTAAATAGACTTCCTGCATGAAGTGTATGCCAAAAGCCTACCAACATCCTTTAACAAGAAGCGCATCACTTCCTGAGACAGAGCAAACCACCTTCAGCTTCAGCTTCTTTTAGAGTTTCAAGTAATAGACATGCTATTGAGCACAACTGTAGTTTGTTTCAGACAGCCATGTGTGCTGGCCAGTGATATGCTATTAATAAACTTCATTGTACATCCTATCAAATAACATGTTGTGTGATGGTCAAGAAACCGCACACTTTCCTTATTGAGAATGTTGGTTTTCAGTTTACTGAAAACAGTCATGCCAAAATGTTTCATGAAACAGTCTTGCCAAAATCAGTCTTGCTTTTACAGTTGAAGCACACTTTGCAACTGTTGTGCAGATACATCAAAAGCTTTAACTATCAAAGCTTTATTTAGTAGTAGGGGGTATATCAAGTAGATTGCAAAAGATGAAAAAGCAAATTTTCAGACAAGCTTCACTTTTTTTTTTTTTTTTTTAATTTGATAAAATCTTGCCGTCTGTGGTCCTTCTCTGGTCAGTGAAGAGCCATACATGGCCAGACTGTACTTCTTCCAGACTAAGCTAAGCAGTTACGGCTGTAGTTACACCACCAATTTTATGTCCAAAGGACAGACAAGGTCCTCCCCTCATCCAGCTAACAGCATAGCCACATTGATGATAATGCTGCCCAAAGGAAACAGTGGGAGGAGTGCTTCTTCTAAGGAGGGCTTTTTGATCTGGTTTTGCAGCAGCACTCAGGAGCATTGGGGTGTGGTGTTAGGTGTGTTGATAACACTTCTGGGAGGACATCTCCATTGTTTGTGAATGGAGACTGGACAGCTAGCCTGGATAAAGATATATGACGTACATGGCAGATTTATGGCAAGTGAGGTGAATCCTACCCTTCCTTTGTAGTTGGATGGATTTGGTTTGACTGGCAAGATGTCAAGGAGAGCATGAGGAATGGTCTTTGTATCTCAATGTGGTCATCCCCGTCCAAAAAAAAAAGATGGTAACACTTATTTCCTTCACTAAGGGCTGTTCAGACATATGTGGGCTGCTTGGATGCTATGGTAGTGCAAACTGGGATATGTTGTCAGAGGTTTGGTATAGCAGAAAAGGATTTTTGGCAAGAAAAAGGAAGCCTGTGCTTTGAAATGATGGATTTTCAGACTTCATTATACTAACTTGCTTTTACAGCACTTATTAGCAAGAGCTTTGCAAATTATCAATGATGGTTTTACTGTAACCCAGTTTCAGGTTCCTTTGACATAAATTATTTGTCTGGAAAAACATAAAATCTGAATGGAGTAGGAAAAAAGAAGACTTGTAATTCAGGAAAAATCTTCAGCAAAGTTAAAGAATTGGTAGCTTTCTGCTCTTGGATTTTATTTTTTAGCTTTGCTGCCGCTTTTATATACCATGGGCAAGGAGTTTTCTTTTAGAGCTGGCTAAACACCAGTAAAAAATATTTGCAAATACTCCTTCAAATAAATGCTGGAATTGGAATGTGTGTCACCATTCACACCTACTTTCCTCAGAAGTTTGTACAAGCAAATTTTGTTCGTAGGAAATATTTTCCAACAGCAAAAGAAACTGACAGATGCTTGAGAGAGGTGTATTTATATCCAGGTTTGCTCTGGCAGCAACATTCATTATTACTTGCCATTTCCATTTCTATACCTACTGACCATTCAGTTTTAAAGCTTCTCTTTAAAATTGTCTCAATTAAAAAAAAAAATAAAATGAAGCAGGGTTGTAAAGTTATTTGTAGCCAAGTACAGCACAAAGAAGGAGACTTTTGGTGTCATTTAGTACCTCTCTCTGGATCTCCTATGCATAGGTTAAACTTCCCCCTCTTGAGTCCCATTCAAGCATCTATCTAGGATTGCCTAAGAGGTGTATTTAAGATGTACTCTTATTTAAGATGTACTCTTTTGGAACAAAATGCAAACCTTGGTCACTTCTGTATGTTTATTTATAAAGTTGTTTTGCTTTAGGAGGCCTGATAAATCAAATAGCTTGGCAAACACCTAACCTAAGAAATTAGAGCTGGTCTCCCTGCATTTCTTTGGTGAGACTGGTCTTCAGTGGTCACCTCCAAGTGCTGGGCTGTGTGTCTGGGCTGAGCTGTTCATCATCATTTGGCTGTATGAGAAAATGAGCTGCTGGTCAGTGGTGGGCAAAGTCACTCTGAAGTGGGGAGCTACCAGGGGTTGCAATGTACTTTGAGATCTCTTCCACAGGAAGCTCTGTTTAAAGATAATATCAATCTGATGGAAATCTGGCAATGAGGAGATGCTCATAAGAGGTGCATTACTTTACGAGATCTATATTACATTTAGGGGCTTTTGGGGCTCCACTTAGTGCTCAGGCTGCTTCTGTTTCTTTTGTTTAACTTCTTCTTCATAGGCATTGCAGTTAGACATCAGTTTCTTGCTCTTCTATAGAAAGTTTCTGTGTCAGGATAGCAAGCCCACTGAATAAAGCTTATACATTTCAACCGGGTAAATATTTCTGGCTTCTCTGTGATGTGAGGACTTAATGAATGAACAAATGTGACTCTTGATGGGAAAGTGTAGCCTATGCCTATGATGCAATTTCATCCTTGAAGGCTTTTAACCAAGTGTGCTTGTTACTTGTGTTCTTCTCAGCCTGCTTCTGTGGCTGAGTCGCAGTCTGTGTGAGGGGCGCATTAAAAGCCACACACATGTGTATATGGGTGAAAGTGCTATTTTTAGTGCTTACAAGAAGGCATTCACTGAGGTGCAACGAAGCTGATTTTTATTTTTAGTTTTGCAATTCCTTACATCCTTGTGATTTATGTTTTGAAAAACTAGCCCTGTCACCCTGCAAAATGTAGGTGAACCTCCAAGACCAACTTTATTCTCACTATGAATGAGATAACCTTTTCCTGCACATAGGCTGGTGTGGGATGCGCTGGGCAGGAGAGTTCTGCTGAGGCTCAGTGAGGTTCTGCCTTACCAAAGCATATTTCTGTAAGGTCATGTCTCGGGAACCTTCCCACAGCATTTCTTTTGACATGTGCCCTGCTCCAAGCTCAGTGTAGATTTCTCCAGGTAGACAGTTGCATGAAGTTGGCCCTTTATATGTGTCAAAATAAAGATTTAATTTGGAAATCTGGTATCAATTTTGGAATTAATCTTGGCTTATTTTTACATATGCCTATTTCATGAACTTGCTTCTTTTAAAAACTTTTAAGAGAAAATAGACATCTTCTTTTTTCCCTGTTTTCAGAAACCCTGGAGAATGGACCAAATAAGTGTGAAAGGTGAGTAAAGGACATCACAGTTTTCCAAAATTACTGTTATTATTACACTTTTCCTGACATCACATAGCTTTGTAAGCTGTATGTGTAAATATTTGTTACTGCTTGAATCTAGCGCAGCTAACAGAAAAGGAACCAGCAAAGATGAAACATACTGGAAGGAGATCAACGCAGCTATGGCCCTAACGAACCTTGCCCAGGGGAAGGATAAACTACAGGGAACTACCAGCTGCATCATTCAGAAATCATCACATATATCAGAAGTAAAGACTGTTAAAGTGCCATTAGTTCAGCAGTTTTGAGAGATGGGTCCTGTTTTCTTTTTCCTGTCAAATGGACATTTTCCTTGCAGGATCAGTTTTCAGCAAAATCAGATTCACGGCTGTGAGGCAAATGTGGAAAATAGGTCCCCTTTAACAGTATGGTCAGTTGAAAAAGATAATGTTCCTTCTGACTCAGATGTTTTCATTGTATTAAATGAAATGTTCAGTTGCTTCTATAAAAGGCATGTAAATTATAAAAAACTGTTTTTATCAAAACATTAACTTATTTTATGTTAATCAAAGTGCGCATAAGATGTTTGCATTGCTATTACAGTAAGTGCCTTGCTTTCAAAAAATAAGCTATAACGTGGGCATAGTATAACAGTATTATGCCTCAAAATGACAATGCCATAATGCTTAAACTTTGTATATTATTCCAAGTGGGCTTAAGCAGCCTAGCGCTAAAATCATTACTGCTGGAGGCCCTGGAGAGTTGTGCTTATTTGACTTCTACAAACTGATGAGTCTTAATAGAGTTGTTACATCATTTTCTCTCTCTTTTTTTTTAATCAACAGTGTTATAAAAACTGTACAGTATGTTTTGTCAAAGTGACAATGAGGTTGTTATGCATGTTTCTTACCTGTATATGCAGTATATTAAAATACCAAAATCATTCCTTTGAAAAGTGCAATACTCAAGAACACATGAATTTAGGAGATAATTTTTCAGATTCTTTTGAACTTATGTGTATGCTCCCAGCTGTGTTGCTCATGAAGGATTTCTAGTTGAGAAGGTTCTAACTAGGCTAGCTGCAAAGTCAAGTTGAATTTCTATAATTTTAAAGCTTTGCTAGTGACTTACTGAAGTTTTGATAGAAGTACAATTGATTTCTTCTTGTATAAAACTAAATCTATAGTGCCATTTATTACTTGCAGTGGAGCTCAAAAAAGTTTCCATGGTGGAACTTACTACTTTAATGTGATTTAAACATTTTTATTTTGTATGTACTGCATAAATGAGGACAGTTGATTGACAGTTTGCGTTTCAGTGAGAAAAAGCTATAATGCAAGCTATCAAAGCCCAAACTAGAAACATAAATGGGAAACAAAACATTGAAAAATCTCAGCATTTGAGGTGGGAGGGTTTTAAGTAAACACTAAACCTTGTATTAGATGTCATGTGTCTAAACTTGACTGCCATTGAGGATAATAACGAGCATAAAAACCAGGTTTATTTTTAAGTTTTATTGGGAGGTGTACGAGTTATTCTTAAGTCGTATAACAATAGTCTAATGAGGTTTACAGTGCTTGAATAAACATGACAAAGCCAAAACCAATTTATACTGAATCAGTTACAGAAAACTGGAAAAGAGCTGATTGTTGCTAGGATTTTATTTTTTTTCCTGTGGGTATCCTGTCAGGTTTTTTTCCTACTTACCCCTTTCCTTGTTTCTCTTTTTGGTGAGCCATCAACGAACAAGACATGACTTCAGTCCTGCTCCCACTGAGCGTAATGGCAGAACTCCCACTTCAGTGGAAGCAAGACTGTGCTAATGATGAAACTAACTTGCAAGTAGAGGCTGTTTCAGTTGCACTAAAATAGTCGAGATACATTGCAAATATCAGCCTTGGTGTGATTCTTAGGAAACTTCACAATGTAACATAACATGTTGTTGGGTTTATTTAGTGTACAATGAAAATGATTTGATATGAAAATATTTTGTACATATATATTTTTACTTTGTTTTCTAAATTGCTGATTTGCATTGACTTAAAGTGCCAAGCAAGAAATGTATGTCATGACTGTATGAACAGTTGAAGTACATGTTTTACTGACTTGCATCATTATATGTCTAAGATTCCATGACATTAATTTTTGATACTTTGCTGGATTTTGACATAATAATGTGAGTTTATAACTAATAGCAGAGAGCTAATACTTCACTTTTGTTCATACTATTATAAGTTATTCTGGTATTAAATATTTTGTGACAATAAATTGATGGTTTTGACAAACTTTTCTGTTTGAAGTATTCACAGTGTTTTTGTCTGTATAAGTGACAACAAAACTTTTCATGTAAAAAGGGTACTTTTGAGAACTTCTCTGGAGTAAAGCTGGAGAAGACAAGCCATTGTATAAACAACGTGTTTATGGTTCTTTTTTTAAATGATCAAAGCACAAAGAATAATCTGTAAAACACATCAAGTGGGATTTAAATTTAAGAAATACTTGGCATAATTTCTTGTCATCATTTCCTTTAATTTATTTTTTTTCTACTGCTGCTTTAGAGTTTTCTGAAAATACAAATTCTAATGAATTACATGTGTGTCGTTTTTTAAGTAACAAAAATCATGATCAGTGCTGAGCCAACAGCTAATGAAGACTCAATAATTATTTATGATATTGGAAAAACAAACATTATTACTATTGCTCTTCTTTGTTTCAACATATGTAACCATTTTAGTAAAATAAATAACTGCAAACAACATCTTGTTGGTTTGAATTAAATATTCATTTATCTCTCTTTAGTCATTTGTGTTTCTGGTTTCCTGCTGTAGTCAGGGTTTCTCTGTACTGCGATACAAGGATAGGATAGGGTTCAGATTAGGGTTAGTCCTGGTGCAGTTACACAAAGCAGCTTAGCACATCCCTGATATACAGAGGAAACCATAGCTAATCGTTGTGCTGAGTCACTGGAGAAGGTACATGAGCTGGGAAAGACTTCGGTCATGTAGGAATCTTTTGTGAGTACAGGCATCTTTTATGAGTACAGGCTACGTTTGTGTATAGTACCATGTATAGATGATACACTCTGGCTGTGAAGCCTTGGTGGGGAAGGAGATGCAATCAGCCCATCTAGAAGGTTAGTGCTCATAGTAATGAGAGCCCAGTGCAACCAGGCTCCTGACTTGCATGCCTCAGCCAAGTTCCTCCAGTTACATGGGGGGAGTGATAACCAAAGTTTTGGTGGGCACTTGGCACCTTCAGGTTTTATGTACTGCTAATCTGTGATACATATATACCCCCTGTAACATATGCAGCCATCCAACATGTCAGTGGATTTGAATATTCAGTTGATATACAAGTTCCTGTTGGAATATACAGCCTTACTTTTGCTACTGGGAATGCACAGAAACACCCATATCTTAATGATGCTGAGCTTCTCAGCATCTATTCTGTGCCCAAGTCTGACATGAAGAAGCCAACTCATTCTGCTCCCAAAAACTCTTAACACCATTTGCAAGAGCTGAGCATTGCCAACCTGTTAGAAACCATTGAGAGTAAGGAGGCTTCCAATTTTGCCAGCTTGCTCAGTAGTTAGAGTATACATTGGGATCAGGACTAGTCTCCTCTTCCAGCATTGTACAATGGCTACAACCTCTGAGCAATAGTTCTCTTTGTGGCCTCATACTCTCAATTGGTGGCCTAATATATAAATATGTACACCAGGTGAAGCAGTTCCAACAGGAAGACTGAAAGCAAGTCTCAGGAAAACATATAGGCCATTTTGAGGACATTTGCTAACTTAATGACTTAAGTTTTACTAGGACTTCAGCAAAGAATGACGGCTAGACTTGGATGCCCACATGAAAGTAGATAAAATAACCACTGCACTGTGGCTTAGAAGGAGAGTTGATAGAAGGAAGGGAAGTTGATAGCCCCTCTGTGTTGTGCAAGCTTAGGCTAGGGGAAAGGCTGTGTGGGCTTAAACCTGCTTCTCCATTATAGCTTTGCTCAGCTAGTTTTTCATTATGTGCCCTGGCTTTGCTGAATGATGTTTTCACTTAACTATCTATATCAGTGGAGATCCACACCACCAAATGTGAGATGTTAGTGCAGGAAGCATCCTTGATTATAAAAATTAGTGGGATCTCTGATAATCACAAGCTTTTTGAACTCTCTGTGCTCTTAATGCCCAGAAAGTCCTTCTTTGTACCCCCTGCAACATCCCCAGCAGTGGGAGAGACTGTAGGAATTGTTCTGCACTAGTCAAAAGGGAACTCCCACTGGAGAAAGAAGTTTGTGACCGCTCTATGGAAGCTCTGGAGTACCAGGGAACTGCCTTGCCACAGTGAGTGAATACTGGCTTAAGGAATCACTTGGGGCTTGTCAGGGCTATCAGGTAGCATGCCAGTGGGGCACAGAACACCCTGCCTACCAAGGCACTGCCAAGCAGTGAGGCTGTAAACCACTGTGACCCTCCTTCAGGAATCCTTCCAGAGACTTGCAGGCTCAGTGATGACTCTGTTTCTTTTGGCCTTGAGGAAGCGCTGGGCCGTATTACCCTGCATGGCTTCCAAGGGCTATAGGAGCGGGGTGTATCTGCTGATAAATCCCTTGCATGGGGTGACAGTTGAGAGTAAGCATGACTGGTCATGCAGCCTCCCAGAGCTGCACAAAACCCCTGTAAATTGAGCTCTACCAGGTCTATACAAGTCTTAGTCATAATCTCTGCATTCAAATGAGTACTGAGGACCTCAGAGCAGCCCTGGCAGAGCCGGGATCCTGATACTGCCAGGAGAGAAAAGCAGTTACAACAGCAAAGCTTGTCACTGCTCCTTGGGCTGTGTACTGCCTCAGCTGCCCGCTTGCTATGTGGCAAAGGGAAGGTAAGAGGTGGGTTCTGTCATGGCTTTCTCACACATACCAATGCTTTTATGCTGTGAAATCTCATGTTCTGCTATGAAGACTCCAACTCAAGTTGCACTTCTACTCAGCCCTTAGTATGACTGCACTTTTTTAAACCCTGTCCTGTTACTTAAAGGAAAATAGCCTGTGCTTGGCACAGACAGAAGCACCAGACCCTCCAGTACTTCACAAGCAGCTCTAAACTGAAGTGGGCACCAATTTGGTGATCACAGTGGCAGCTTCAAGAATGACAGACCTCTGTTGTATTCCTGTGTTGCTATGAACAATCTGTGAGACTCTTTGAGAATCAGAAAGAACCTCAGAGGGATCCAGGCTCCTAGCCTAACAGATCCAAGCATTTCTGAAGGTCCAAGGGAGAAGGCATGTTTCCATGGCCAAGTGCAGACAGTTGCATGCCTGCTCTGAACCTGCTGGACAGAAACACGGCCTAGTTCAGAATCTGGGTAATCAAGTTTGGAACCAAGCCTGAGCCCCTACATCAAGGTTCCCAGCAGAGCAAGGGCTGGACTTAGCACAGTGCCAATGTCTGTGCAGGTTTTGGACCATTGCCTGTTCTATGCCTTCACTTGTCCACTGCAATGTCCTCAAATTTCTCTGTGTTTTGGTGCACATTTCAAAGAGGATAATAAAACTGCTCTGCATGGCTGAGCTGTTGTGTGTAGAAGGATGCTGATAACTGGGAGCTGCTCTGATAGAATACCTACTCAGCCTAGGAAAATGAAGCATGATGGGAAGGGCTAAATTCCTGAGAGCACTGCTTTGACGTACTGCAAGAAGGCTACGGGGATCCAGCCTGGATGTAAGTTCATGTTGTATGACCTGGTTTGCCAGCATCTGGGTGTTCTTGATCTCCATCATCATCAGAATCAAGACCCAAACTCATGGCTTTCACAGTGCTGGGTGGCTGAGCAAGTGATTTGTTTTGGGCCCCATCTTGAAACTCCTCTTGTTTAACAAGAAGGAAGGAGGTTGGCTAAAATACAAGTGCCTTGTGAGGAAAAAAAAAAAAAAAAAGAGTGGAAAAGAGACATGAATGCCTAATGCAACAGAAAAAACCCAACCCAAAACTCCTTAATGTTGCTGTTATGTCAGCTTGGGTTATTGGCAGTGGAAGTGGTTATCGGCAGCGGAAGTTAGACCTGGCTGGAGGCTAATATAACTTGTGCACCTGACTTTTTAAAAGGAGCTGAGATCTGGTTTCTTTGTGGATGAGCTTTTTTTCATCTGTACTGTTGGTCCCTTCTTCATATTTCCTAAACTTTCCTTTCAGCCCGTTTTGGACTTGATTCTCTATCTTTCCACCTGAAAAGTCTCCCGTTCTGTGCAGACAGCAATGGGATCGTTCCCACCAAAGTTCATTCTTCTGGCTTTGCAGTTTCTAGGGCCATATAGTGAAGGATATATGATTTAACAAGGTGGTGTTCAGTGTCAAAGTCTGGTATCTCCCTTCTCCTAGCCTAGGGCCAGTGAACATATGAAATCTTAGGAGTGTGCAATAGGGGCTCTTCAACCAACAAGCTTTGCCATCTATCACTTCACTCCTAAGAACTACTGCTTTTGGCTATCTTAACTCCCCAAAGGACTGTCAATTTAACCGTAACTACCTAAGAACTGCCAAGTCTCATTTTATGAGCTGCTGTTGAGAGTTTAGCTATTTAAGACTGATTTTAAACAATTTTTATTGGTACTTCGTGGCATGTGCCTGATTTACAGTGCTGTAAATAACCACAAATTAGGGACATTTCTTTCTTTACGGTAAAGGCACATTATCTTCACCATAAGAAAGACAGTTTGTTGGTGCACTGGAGTGCAGGCCCTTTTCTGCACAGGTTTCCTGTGTGAGCCTAGGCAAGTGTCATAGAATCACAGAATCATAGAATAGTTAGGGTTGGAAAGGACCCCAAGATCATCTAGTTCCAACCCCCCTGCCATGGCCAGGGACACCTCACCCTAGACCATGTCACCCAAGGCTCTGTCTGACCCAGCTTGAACACTGACAGCGATGGAGCATCCACAACTTCCCTGGGCAACCCATTCCAGTGCCTCACCACCCTTACAGTAAAGAACTTCTTCCTTATATCCGACCTATGCTTCCCCCGTTTTGAACCCATTACTCCTTGTCCTATCACTACAGTCCCTAATGAAGAGTCCCTCCCCAGCATCCTTACAGGCCTCCTTCAGATATTAGAAGGCTGCTATGAGGTCTCCATGCAGCCTTCTCTTCTCCAGGCTAAACAGCCCCAACTTTCTCAGCCTGCCTTCAAATGGGAGGTGTTTCGTTCAGACATAAAAGCTGGCTTTACCCCCTGATGCTTTAAGCATCAGGGAGTGTACAATGAGGATCTCATCTGCAAGACATCCCCCACTGCTCACTCTGCTGCTATAAGTCTGTGAAGGTCGGAGAGAGCAGCACTGTTTTGTAAGTGGCACACTCAGTTTGATGCACCTAAGCATCTGTAGGTATCAGATGTTAAGTGCAATTTAAAATTGCATCTCGGGCACACGTCCCAGAGCAGGTATCACCATCTGCAGCACTTCCATCTCTTTACTGACTGCAGCAGGAAAAAAAGCTTCCAGCTGAGACCAGATGCCCAAAACTGACACAAAGTAAGGGAAGATAAAACACACTCTCAAAAAACAAGACATTAGTTTCCACACAATGAAGAGGCCTGGTGGACCTAAGTCACCACTACCTACCTTCCTCTGCAACATCAACTAAGGAGCACACTGAAGCACCTGGAAAACCTCATCCTGAAAAGGGTAAAATGTGTCTTTCCAACTTAAAAAATACTCACTTGCAGTCCAGGAACTTGTGGATGTAGGAGTCCAGGTGTAAGATCAGATGTTTCACTCAGGGCCAACCTGAATATCCTTGGGGATACTCAGCAAAGCAGTCTGATCATCCTTATATTAACTGCTGTGAGGATGAAAATCTTCACTTTAAAGGACTTTAAGCTCCTTTTCCATGCCCTTTCAAAAATTGCCAGCTAGATCTGAAAACTGTGGAATTTGTTCATCAGAGTCAGAGGAAATCCAGACAGCACGCTGCAAAAGACGACCCTGCCCTGTGTTGACCTGGTGAGATAGGACAGCAGACCCATAGATACCATGGTGGGGGCTTCAGTGCCTTCATGGCACTGCACAGATGGGCTCTTCTTCAATGGTTAATTTCCCATTCACGTTTGCTGTCTTCACATGCACAGAAAAAGGAAGTCAACCTTCTGTTCACAGGGAGGAGCGAGGTTGTACAACTGAAATACACGGCTAAACACATTGGGCAGCAGTTGAAATGTGAATCTAACTTTGGGGATCTTGTGAAATGGACACAAAATATCTCCCAAGTACTCAGCGGCAGCCAGTGTAGTAGTGAAAAGTGGTCAGCTACATTTCAGCTAGATTGCTGCAAATTAAATTCCAGGTCAGCAAAACTGAAACATTTTGTGGAACAAGAAAACTGTCTTTAATTTCATTGACTTTCTTTTAGTGAAATGGATTTCTTCTTTTATGAAAACGTCTAGTTTTCCAGATTATTTCTTTTTTTTGGTCTTGAAATATTAAATAAT
The DNA here is from genome assembly GCA_024733675.1 of Psilopsiagon aymara. NCBI lineage: Eukaryota > Metazoa > Chordata > Aves > Psittaciformes > Psittacidae > Psilopsiagon > Psilopsiagon aymara. Next base: position 78,087 of record JANRGW010037889.1, read on the forward strand.
TATAATAAGAAAGGTTGAAATCAAAGCCAAAATCGAAATCATTGAAACTTATCAAAATATTGAGGTTACCAACATTTTTACTGACTTTTACAAAATCTTTTGGCTATTCATATTCATTTGATTGTATATTTACACTTTAAAACACATTTTAAAATGAGAAAGTTTTAACTGAGAAAGTTTCAAAATTTTCCTCAAGATGGATAAGTACATCCCCCAGAGTTCCATGGAAGAATTTTTAATGCTCAGTGTTTTGAGAATAAGAGCACTTTTGCTTGGATATAAACTGTATCACAGTACTTCATTTTTTGAGTATGATTTTTTTATGCTGAATCATTTCAGCAAGCAGAATGCTGCTTTTTTTGAAGGTCACCTTTGTGTCACTGTCCTGTTGCCTTCAAAAAACTAGTGTCTAAGAGAAACTGAGACTTTTGCTGCTGTCTGGGATAATGAAAAGAATTTGCATTCGGCCAGAAGAGCAAGTGTAGCATTTGTCGGTATTCGTCATCCTTGGAGAGCAGACACCCGCTGTGGTAATACAAGAACCGATGTGATATTAGTTCATGCCTGTTGATTACAAACAATAGAGAAAGCAAGAAAAAAGCGGGAGTATCAGACTGAAGATGGCATTCCCATTGCTTTAAAAGGGACTGCAACATAAATGCATTTCTCAGTGAGCATTGTAATGGCAATCAGAAAACTAAAGCGGTCCAAGATTTGCTGCAACACTTTGATGGAAGTGAAACCACATGAGAAAAAAAAAAGTGACAAACACCCAAACAGCCAACAGTGCCTCTCCATGCTTCAAGATGTAGTGCAAAGTAAAACTTAGTAATTTCCAGTCCTTTAAACCCCTGACTACACTCCTGAAGCTGACATCTGCTGAGAAAGGTGCATGTAGGTGGGCAGTGGAAAGGTCTTGAAAGCAGCATACCCAGGCTGGCATAACCCCATCAGGCCATGCCCAGTGCCAAATTGGAGTAGGCTCTGGCTGGAAAGTCTGGTGCTCTTGTCACTTTGAAGTGTGTAAAGTGTTATATGGTTACAAGTTATATTTACTCACTCTCTCCCACATTTTAAGTAAAAGCTTTCATTTATGGTCTTTATTCCTAGAAAACCACGTTTCTGTTACTGCTATCTCAAACAAGGCTACTTGCAATAAAATTGTTTACTATAAAAACGACTATATACACATCTGTGTGCAATGCAGTCGATATCAAATGTCTAAGAAACATCAGTCAGATTCCGTTACAGAAACAAAAATGCAAGAAGGTTGCAGTCTTTTTGCAATTTCCTAATGAGCAGCTAAGGTGGGAACTCTATACCCAATTATAACATGAAATACTCCCTGTATGGGCTTCACAAGGACATGTACCAGTGTGAGAGTGGGATTTGGTGGAACCTAGGTTTACAACTGGAAATTAAATACAGGCATGTGGAAACATGATTATGTAAACTAATACTTAGCTACTTCATGCTGCATTCCCTCAACAGCAACAAAATGGCAGCATGGAAACCAAATGCCAAGTGTAATTTTTTAAACCTGTTCTATGAGAAAGAAAAGAAAAACAGCCCCATGTAGAACCAGGAGGACTCATTACTTTTTCATCTGTGAAGTCTTAAAAGTCATAGCCCCTGGGCTGAATTCTCCTTTCATCAAAACCAATGGAGCTTTGATATTGGTTTCCACTTGAGCATGAGAGGTCCCAGAAACTCAGTTTTTCACCTCATACTGAGAATCTTGGCAACATACTTCTATGTCTTATTTTCAGTAGTCTGTACTGGTAGTTCCCATTGCCCAGTTAGGAAATACAACAAAGAAGCTGCAGCCCAGAGGCACACACTGAATAGCAAGCCCATAGGTGCTGCTGGTTCAGCATCGTTCTAGTCTGAGGCGCTGCTTCACCAACCTAGACCCAGGAGGGCAGATCACAGACAAAGCACTGTAAGACACAGCCAAGTTCCATTCATCTGTGTCCCAGATCCTTCCCACACCTTCTTTGCAATAGCAGGGCAGTAAGAAACAGAGCTGAATTTCATCCCACAGGGCATGAGAAGCAACCTGATATCTGACTATTGGCGCTGCACAGGGGTCCCCACCGCTCCTCCAAAACATGAGCAACTCATTCACCTAAGGGACAATATTGGGAAGGTCCAGACAGTTGGCTGACATCTCAGGGAACTGCAGACACAGTCAAGCTGCAAATAAGCTGCAGAGCAGACAGGAACGCATGAAAAGAAACAGTCAGCATGGACTTCTAAACGAATCACATGAATGAATTTGATTTTCTTCTGTGAAGGTAATGCACATTGTGTATATGGAAGATTCACCGATCAGATAGCTATTGGGAGTCTAGGTAGGCTTTTGGCAATATCTTATGTGACATTCACATAAAGAAGCAAAGAAAACATCTGATAATTAGCATCAAGATAATTACCATCAAGAGTGTATAGAGCAAGTCGAAAGTTGCAACTTAGAGAAGTTATCAGGGACTCATTATCAAAGTGTAAGTATGCATCAAGGACTTCCACAAAGGTCTGTCCTTGGCTGTTTGTGTTCAGTATTTTCAGCGATAGCTTGGCTAAAGGAAAAAAAGAAGAGGTTTCCTAGCTGTGCATTGTGTGCTACCAGTTTTATACAACAGTTCTTAGAGAACATATAGTCCAGAAAAGGCCTCTGGCTTCTGGAACATGCCAGGGCATTTTCCCTCTGTCTCTGCTGTTCTTCATGGTGGTCTTGGGCACTAAAAAAACTGGAGCTGTTGCAATGCAGGATCCTGTTATTTTTTTTGTTGTCAACATGGTGTTTACCATCAATCAGAGAGCAGGGTTGGAATTCAGTTACCTTAATACACTGGAGAAATGGCCTGAAAAATAATAGAATTAATCAACTGTATTGCAAGGCCCTATGAACAGAAGTGATGAACTGCACAGAGCATGGGGCGGGAGACAGGAATTCTGCAGAAGATGACAGCTGATTACAGAGTAAATATGGTCAAAACCATCCTGCTACTGCAAAAAAAGAAATGGCTCATTGGATTATATATTTAGGTGTTGGACTATAACACATGTAGTAAATGTCTTCTGCTCTACTGAGCTCTTCTGGAGCTGCAATTACAAGAGATAGGGACCAACTGGGGGCACCCACAGCTATCAGATTAGGAGCAAACATGATCTGGAAGGAAAAACTGATTGATGCGGGGTTACTAAATGTAGAGAAGATAACAATCTCCAGGTATATATGGCCAGCAGAGAGGAAGGAAATTGGTTTTTGTACCATACTACAGTTGAGTAATAATGGGGTTTAATTGCAGCAAAGGAGATGGTAGGTGAGTTCCTGGACAGAACATACCAACAGAAGAAGGAGGATCAAATGAAGAAGCATTGGAATATATTGCCTCTGTGGGTGGTGGAATTTCCGCTACTGAAGATTTTTTTTAAGAACAAGTTAAAGACATATTAATCAGGAATTTTATAGCCGTAATTGATCCTTCTTTTGGCCCCTCAAGGTCGCCTCCCCACCTTATTTTCCATTTCAGCAGTCTGCCTTATAAACATGGCATGGAGGTCTGTTGCTCAATAGATGGTTAAAAGTGAATAGCAGCTGGTTTATTCCTCTGTTTTGGGGAGGAGTGTTTACATTCCAAGAGTAAGAGTGGAGGGGAAGGACAGCCGAATTCTGATCCCACCAGCCAGCCTGAGAAGGAGACCGGGCAGCAATCCATCGGAGGCTGTTTAACTTTCCCAGCCTTTCAGAGCCTAACATAAAGGACAAAGGTGGCTTCCAGATGGAAGACAACAGACATGAAAAACATGAAAGCTGACAGAGAGGGACATACATTTAACATGAAAGTTAAAATTGCCAGAAGAAGAAAACAAGATTTCCAGTTAGGTGCAAAGGAATGACTCCTGAAGGATCTGTAAGTGCTTTTGGCCTTCATAGAAAATACTTGGGCAGAAACCCTCCAGAAGTTATGTTTGTTTTGAGCAGAACCTGGAGTTCCTGCCCTGAACTTTCTGAGAGCTGCTTTGCAGGATTAGCCTATATTCCCTCTACTCAGTGTCACAGGAGACTGAACATTTTTACTGTGTTCTGGAGCCTGACACAGGCAGACAGACCACAAAGAAAAACACGGGAACAGATCCTATAAGCTGCTTCAAATAACACTTGTTCCAGAGCATATGGTGAATGCTGAGAAATTCTAGTTTCACAAAAGATGCCAACAGGGGAAGAAATTATTTCACAGTTTGCCTCAAAATTCAAAAGGGTTGCTGAGCATGTCAACCAACACCCTTTTTGACAGGGCGGTTTGCAGTCGATGCCGCTAACTAACAGGGAAACAAATGCCAGTAGCCCAAGTGGGGATTCACACTTTGTTCTACAAAGACAAGGAAATTGCTGCTGAAGAATCCCCAGAGCTGCTCCGCAAGAGCGTGCAGGCCAACAGGATGTATTAAAAAAACAGGAATGTTCTTTATGTGACAAGACGGATCATTCAGAAAGAAGGCTCTGATGGGAATGAAGAGACTTGGTATACTGACTCAAAGGGACACTCTAAATATGTTTCTGGGTACAAGCAGCTCACTTCAGAGAGAAACTAATGGATGGGGAAATGAAGAGCCAGGAGTAGGAGGCAAAGCAAAGTCAAGCTATCTACAAAGATGGAGACTAAGCCAGAAATAGAAAGGGTGAAAGTAAATCAGAATTTTAGAGTCTTGCATACGTTCATTACGATAAGATGAATTTTTTGCAAACACCAGCAGTTCCATTAGCCAAAGAGATACACAATCACTTTTGATACAGGAGACAAGAATTTTATTACCATTGTATCAGATCCAGTGGCTATAGCAAATTCAATCCCCTTTCTTTGCCAGCTACATGATTCACAAGGTGTTCACTGCAAAGACTGACAATCCAACTGTTTGTATGTGCTGAATGAGCTATTCTTGATGCAAAGGACTCACATAAGTGGTCAGAAATGTTCAGGAGGATGAGGAACCTGAAACAGATCCAAGCGCAGCATGACAGAAATAGGCTTTGGCTCTCAAGGTAGGAAAGAGGAGTATCACAGATACTGCTAATGGGAGCTGGTTATTAAACAAAACTACCTATCGCTGGAGGACAGAAACCAGTCAAATGTCCTAGATCTGACAGATCTGACCAATATGGGACATTACCTGTTAGCAACAGAACACAGATTCCCCTTTCTAGCTCCACCAGGTGCCAGGGATTAAAGGGACCCTGAATGTGACTTGCCAATATTTCAGCGAGACTTCAAGTAGTTCTTTATTTAGGCCAACATCATTTTCCTGTATTAAGATTCTGCTCCTTTAACAAGAGTTGCAAAAACCAACTTGTGAAAACATACTTGCGGAAATGGCAGAAATGTCTCATGAGAACCTTGCAGGAGCAATGCATAATAGTAATACTGTTGTCTGTCTCTTGGCACCAGCTGTTTATCAAATGGCTTTTGAGAGGTATGCCTGGAGAATATAGTATTAACTTCATAGTCAGAATGAAAGAATGTGAAACATCAAGAATCTCTAAGTGATCTTTTAAGAAATTACAGTCTGGTCATATGTAATTACAAGATTTTTCTCTATTTCTTGCACCTATCGTTCAAATTACCAGCAAGAGCAAAACAGCAGTGGATGCTACAGTCCCTGACAATCATTATTATCATTAATTATTTAATTACTTTCTTTGAACTACTGAATTAAAATGCAGATCTGACTCCTCTGTTAACTACAGCTAGGAATTAACTCTGCCCTTTAGGCTAAAGGAAAATGTAAAGCCCTAAAACAATCACAATACATTTGTCTACAACTTTTCTTCCTCCCAGTCTTACACTTCCCAATACAACTTCACTACCTAATAGCTGAAGCTTTTCCAAGGATGAGTTGACTTTCACAGACTCTGGCTCAATAGGACACAGGACTAAATGATGACTTCTTTATGACAAAATTTACTTTAAAGAAGAACATGCTACTAAATAAGAATAATCCCACAAGGCTCAAGCACATTTTGATCTTGATTTACCAAGGCACTGGCTGTGCCATATGTTTCCATTGAGTGGAATTTGTATTTTATGATGGGGGGAACAACACTCTTCAAAGGCACAAAGCTGTGAACAAATGGATTAAGAAGGTCCATATTTCGAGTGCTGCTGTGTATGTGTGTAGACAAAAAGATGGTGCTTTTGAGATAACACTGGAGCTGCACAGAGGGCCTGAAAATATAAACCCAGCAGTGAACAGAGCCTTGAAACACAAATCCAAACCCACAATCAGCATTCACAATCCAGCCGAGAGGCTTTTTATTTACTTTTCCATGCCATTGAGTGCAACAATTCATTTACTCCCTATACGTAAATACATAAACACATGACACTAAGTAATGTTGTGCTGATCCAAAATGCTCCCCAGACCTCACACCCTCCCCACTGGCAGTCCCCCTCCCACCCAGCTCTTTTTCGCTCTGCAGCTGCGCAGCCCTGGGGTACGTAACTGAGAAATCTCTGCTTGAGACAAGGGAGAAAGCTTCATGAATCACCAAACAACACTTCTCAGGTGGGAAAAGCACATTCTTTGTTCCTCCATGTGGAATTAGAAAAATATGTGTAGAAGTAAAGCCCTGAAAGCCCCAGGAGAGCAATTGCTCTCTTTTTCATTCTCTTTCTTTTTTGGTTTTGTTGAGCTTGTGAGTTTTGGGGTGGTGTAGTTAAAGGTCTTATAATTCTTTAACACTAACATTCAAAGGCTTCATATTTTTCCCCCAGACTCGCAGAGTTTCAGTCCTCCTCCTTGCTCTCTTGTGTCACTTCTACTTTGCAATAAAACAATTGAATCAAGCGCTGGTACATAAATATTGGCAGATTTTTAGGTTTGCTGTATTTTTCACTCAGCCTATTGGGCATACAGCCTAGAAAGGCTAAGTTATTTGCCAGAGTTTGAATTTCTGGCAAACAGTGTAGATCCAGTACAAATCTCAAATCATATTTCAGGAATGCCGTGCTTCTACTACACCTTTCCAACTCTTCCCTCTGTGCACTAATGACTATTATGGGGAAATGCATTCCAGAAATGTGAAAATCAATGTAGTGGGAAATGTACCAAAACCACCTTTCCACTTATACAATCTCAGTTGTCCAAGAAACACAATTAATTAGTGTTATTGAGCTGTTTAGCTCCCCAATAAAAGCTTTTTGAGTGATAATATGAAGAACCATTGATACTGGAGACTTCATGCTGAAGTAATTAATGGAAGTTGATTATATTCTGACAAGTTAAACACAGATTTGTTTGATATTACACACACATGGAAAACACATGCGCTATTGAGCTCGGTACCTAGGAGTTTAGATTAATGGTGTTGATGAAATATGTGGAGATTATATACTTTGCAGACACATAATGGACCCGATTTTGAAAAGCAGGCTCTCATTTTGCTCCTGCAATTTTGAGGGTGTGTATAATTGCAGGTGATTTTCTAGCAGCTAGACTTCTCACTGCCTGGTTGAATTCCTTCGGGCAGAGGTCATGCCTGGTTTTGTGCAAGGCACCAGGAGGCACCAGGAGAGCGCGTGCAGGCAGTGGAAAACAAACCTACACTAGTACTGCGCACTGGAACCACAGTGACCAGCAAGGACAACTGGTTTCATACACAGCTCTGTCAGCTGGGTTGGGACTTTCAAGAAATATGCGCCCGTTCTAAGTTCAGGTGCAAGTGGTGAACGTGAGGCTCAGCCTCGGGAGGGTAAGGAGGAAGCTGTTGCTAAGATTTCCCCTGCTGCCAGGCAGAGGCTGGTGACAGATCTGACAGTCCTGAGACCAGCTACTGAAGCAGTCTCTGTGGGACATTACTCAGGTTCAGCCTAGTATCTGAGCCTACCACTAGACATCATTCCCTTGAGGGTCTCTCTAAAGGCAACTGAATGTAACTGGAATGAGGACAGAGGTAGTAAGCGATGTCAGGGTTTAAGGGGTGTGGGAGGTAGGAGAGAGGTAGAAGGCCAGGTTCAAGTGAGTGGCTTGATTCAGACAGGGAATGGACTCAGATTTTGGTCTTAGCTGCACTAATCTGCCACAAAGAGCAGCCTGCACAGAACCATAAATCCCAGATTAGGGGTGCCACAGCAGGCGTTACAGGTCATTTACTCCTTTGAGCACCATCTGGGCATACTACCTCTGGATTTTCCAAGGAGCATGCCAAGGAGGTGGGATTACAGATACCTCAGACCTAGGCTATCAAGGAGGATGACTGCGAGCTGCAGATAGCAGCCTGGTTTTCACAGCATTCCTGGGACAGGCTTCCAGGTCCATGAGCCAGCCCATAGTTGGGTGAGCATCTCCACCTGAGAACAGATCCTTCTGAGCCCTGTGGGCATGATTCAGATCAAGACAACAAACCCAGGAGTCAAAATGTAGGTTTCCATGTGAACCAGGCACTTAAGCTCCCACTGGCATGATGAAGGTCTCACTGAAACTGACAGCGGAGCCTGCAGAGGAATTTTGCTCTCTCTAAAGCAAAATTTCCTTGCTACATATTTCCTTGCCTACACCTGCTCTCCTCAGACACCTGTGGGCACCTACTACCAGAAGCCTCTATTTAAGTGTCAATCACCATGTGAAACCCTGCCCTTAGAGACGGGTGACAGCTACTGTTCAGCATGTGGCTGTTATCAGCACCACTGTGATCACAGCCACCAGCTGGCTACTCTGCTCAGCCCTCTTCTGTCTCTTGGACAGGAAATGCCCTGTGACAACAAATTGCCAGCACTGCCCAGCTTAAACTGACTAGGAGAAGCAGCCCTCTGAGGACTGCTGGCTGTAGAAGCAAGGGATAGTATTAACACCCAGGGCAAGGCAGGAAGGAGCAGACAGCCTTCTTCCTGAGACTGATGCATGTTCCTCAGTTTTGGTGTGCTCAGGGTTAGAAAGTGTTTTCAGCTCAGCCATTTGTGGTCACCTGGGCTGAGAAATGAGTTAAGAAGGTGCATCACACTCCATATTCAGATACTGTACCAGAAACTTTCTTTAGGCTATAGCTTGAGGTACGTTACATAGAGAGAGAAGGGAAAGGACATGCAGACCTGTTCTGGCTTAGATCTTAAAGGCATGTATGAAATAAATACAAGGCACCAGCATGTGTCTGTGGAGGGACAGTAAATGGAAAGTTAAAGAGGGCCACAATGATATTCTCTTCTGCACTTGCAGTCTCTGAATCCAGCACTTGGTTTTCTGTCTGTGCATCATTAAATGTTGACTTCTGCCATAATTTATAAACAAATATAGAGCGTGCATCAACCATTACCAAAATGAGATAACAGAGGCTGTGCCCTACCACCGGTCAGGCTCCTGGTCCGTCTGAGACAGCTTGTGTCGGTATGTATCCCAGGCAATAGGACGAGCTATGTGGCTGTCACCCACCGCTAATGGCTGTCGAGTCTTCAGTGAAGATTTCAGCACTCTCTCCACCTTGCTTGATCCTGTGGAGTCCCAGGGTAGAGGGGCAGTGGTGTAGGCAGGGCACAGCAAGGCCACAAGGAGTGGAGGGGAGACATTGAGAGGTGTCCATTAACAACGCCTGGTGATGTTGAAAGGTCTTGTGATACGTGGTATCCTATGGATGGCCTGGATAGTACAGATGTAATGGAAGAACTGAAAGGGACATGGCCAAGGACAAGGTGCTCCAGCTTTGTCCCTCTACATGAAAGTAGGAGACCTAACACAACAGCGCCAGTGTGAGTGCTGGACCAGTTTATTTGGCTGCATAAATACTTAACCCTTTCCTAAGAATGCTGCTGCTTTGATTGCTCACCTAACTGCAACCCTACAGGAAAGACAGAATTAGAGCCTAATTCTGCAATTATCTGCCAGCTCCAGTAAAGAGCAATCATTGTTGGGAAAGGGCTTTTAAGTCTTCTCCCATGCTGGCTGTCTGCTGGAGGCAGTGGATAATCCCAGAAGCAAGCCCCAAATCTTGCTGTGTCGGGGGACAGGAAGCAGTTCTTTCCAAAGAAGGAGAAAGACCTGGTTTCAGCTGCTGCTTCTTAATTAGCTGCTGCAGGTGGAGAGCTGTGCAATCCCTCACATTGCTTTTATAACTATCACATCTTTACGTGGCTGAACTGTTTTTTTTCCACTGTAACTTGGCCATTTTTGGAAGAGAAATATTTTGGGTCACATTATCAATTTTCCCCCCATGGAAAGCTTATAAAAATTAATCTATAAGCAAATTGATGGAGGAAAAAACTTAGCAGAAATGTTTTCAAGCGGACAACCTTCAAAGGATTTGAACTCATTCCATTTGTATTACAAAGCCAGAGCTTTGGTCCAGCCACTCTTTGGTTCCCTACCTCTCTTCCCCACCCATGCTGCTTTGCATCACACTTGAAGAGGTCCCTGGTGAGCACTTTTTTTCCTAATGATTGAATTTAGCCTTGGCAGAAGTACTTTAATAGGCTGTTCTTGAGGCTGAAGACTTCATTTGCTGTCCAGAGCAGGCGTAAGAAGCCACTGAGATGCCTTTCTGATGGCAATGGGCTAATCCATCTTGACAGGCAGAGAAGGCTATTATTTCCCCTGACCTACACATTACTGTGACTTTCAGTTAATGGTCCCAAGATTGTTTTTAGATAGGGCATTGGTTTGTCTGCAGACATCTGTCTAACTGGACTAGACTAAGGCCACCATGAAGATACCTGACTTTGTAGTAATATGTGCTCTTTCAATTAGTGCTAAAGCAAATTTAGCACTACCTGAAAATTAGTGCTAATTATCACTAAAAGCAAATCAGGGCTAAATGTCTGTTAATAACCTGCAAAAACACAACCCTGCATTTTCTTTAAAGTGATTTGCCAATTTCACAGCCAGACAAGTGCTGAGATTGTCCCCATATGAGTCAAGGAGGACTGTAAGAGCCACTATCCCTTTGGGATAAAAACAAGAAACAAAAGTCTTCAAGATGCTTTGTGGAACTAGAAAAAACAAAGCAGCCTCCACACAGAGACATGCATTCCTGCACAAATAGTATAAAGAAATTACCTCTACTTGCAGGTGTCTCATATCTCACTGGTTACTGTTTTTGTGTGTTTATGGAAAGAAGGCATAGCAGATCAGAGATCTCAAGGACACAGCCTAAACAAACCTTGTTATGCCAAACATTAGGATTATGGTTCCAAGAACAGAGGCAGGACGGGAGAGGAGAGATTTTCCTAAGCTGATTTAAGACAACTGTAACATGAAAAAAATAGTTCTAATTCCTCCCATGTCTGGGGAAACTGCACATTGCAAATTCCTTGTAGACAGAGGATGATAGCAAAGAAGCCTGACTCTGTCATCATCTTCCTCTCCTAACCATCACAGCCCACAGTACTCTGAATTTTGGTGAGCAATCTGGAGTGCAAAACATTACTGTGCATGTCAGAAGCAAGGCTCCAGGAGAAGACAATGAGGAGCTGCAGGTGCACAGGCTCAAGAGAGATAGGGTAATGGAGATGCCACCGAAATCAACCATGGTGGAAGCAAATCTGAAAGGCAAGCGGGAAGCAAGGATCTGCAGCTGCATCCTGTAGGCAACCAAAGTTGTGCTCTGCTTCCATCCCTGCTTCATCTCACCCTCCACGGCTCTTCTGCCTCCTCCTTCCCTATGCTCCTCTCCTCCTCAGCTCCTCTTGACTCCTGTCAATGTCATCTGCATTGCCGGTGTGGCGCTGGGAAAGGGCTGGGACAAGCCTTAGCACATTTGAACCCATTCAAGCCCCACCCCCGTCCACCAGCAAAAAGATCTCCTTTGACCTACAGCCAGCAGCAGGAGGCATCATTAGAGGAGAAAGCATGAAATAAAGAAGGAGGAAGCACTCAGAAGTGTCTTGATAATGGAGAGATGACTTGCAGGTGGAAACAAAATTGCTTTTGGAGTAGCAGCTACACAGTGTCTAGCCAGACTGGGAAGCCCCCTGGCTGGAAGCAGAGGCCTGTCTGGTCTGAGTGAGGAGGATTTCCAGGGAGCCAGGGACACTCAAAGGTGTCTTGACAACGCAAGACCTGCTAGTAGACATGGGCAGCAGCAAGGAATGACAGCCCTCAGAAACTGTTGAGAAAGGAGCAGAGGTCAGAGCAGACCTCACTCAACCACCTGGCTGCACATGTGGGTTAGCCAAAAGACCTCAGTAAAACTATTTTCTACTTCATTTATAACCCTCAGAGGCCAATCAGAGAGAGGAGGTATTGTCCAGTTCAAATAATGCAAACCTTGATTTCTTTGAGGGAAAACTCCCTGACAGGCTTCTTGGCTCTGCTCAGCGTCTCACCCAAGCGAGTGTTTAGGAAGAGGAACAGGAGAGCTTTCCAACAGCCAGCCCGCCAGCTCTGTCCGTGCTACAGAGCAGCCCACGACAGACAATAGAGCAGTCCAAGTTTGCAGGAGCTGTTGAGATGTGGCACGCAGGCAGCCCTCAGGCAGAAAGAGCCAGATCAGAGAATGAGCAACAAGGGGAAAGCTGAATCCTCTGGCCTGGCTGAGAACCAGGCGAGACCTGTTCTTGGCATAATCCGGTGCAAACAAGGACTCCCAGGATAAATGGGCAGTGGAACAATTTATACACATTCAGCTGGACTTCAGCTTGCAGGGCCAGATCAGCAAAAGGAAATCAGACACCCCAAGGGCTTGGGGAATTTGCCCTACCATTTGAGTTTCTCTCTGCAGCAGCCAACCAAGAAAGGAAGCAGCTGCTAGCAAGAAAGATGGACATTAATTGCCATGAGCCCCTTAAGCACAGATATGTCAAATGGAAAAGGTGACTCTGGTCTGGTCTGTGGCATTTTTGAACAATTAGAAAAAGTGATAGATTTGGTTTGTAAAACAAGAGAAGTTGGCAATAATGCAAAACCTAAAGAAAGCAGTGAAAAAGGTTGCTATAAAACGTCAACTTGTTATAATAGGAGGCTGGGCCAGAGCAAAACATCACTAGAGTCTCGTAAAAAGCCCCTTTCCAAGTATAAGAGTTGCAAGGACACCACATTATGTCACTGCAGCCCAGAGGTACACAAATGAGGCCCCATTTTTTGTTTAGATCCTTGCAGTTGGGCAACAGAAGGAGACAGGCTACGAATCATCTGCTGGTATCTGTAAAATGCATGGAAAAAGTGGATGCTGCCTTACGGATAACCATTAATAGAGCAGACATGCTAAAACCAGTTCAGAGTAGACTGTCCAAAAGTAAGCCAACTAATTGGTCTCAAATGGAGACAGTGACAGGGAAATGTGCATTTGTCCAACAGCTGGGAAAGTTGGGCTTGCAAATTGGACATCTGGAGTTTGAGCTAGATTTGTGTGTAGCCAAGATAGTGGATGAGCTAATAAACAGTTTGGATTTCATTATGCCTAATAGATGAGTAAGTGCCAGGAAACCGTGTCTTACAGCCCCTGCCTGTGAAAATCCTTTACAAGTATGTGGCACAGGTGAGCAAAATGATTTGTAGACAACTGTTTTGCAGAGAACAGGGAATGGCACTGCTGTAAGTGACCTGCCATGGGAGCTTTCTAGCCAAAGAAATTACTTCCCAGAGGTTGAAACCTGTTTTGAGATCTAAGATCACAAACGGGTGTTAGTTGTTCAAGTGATAATATATTGGAAGCAGGAATCCTTTCCCCCTGGTAAGAAGCAAATAAAAAAGGGGGAAAAGAGGATGAGGGCCAGAAAGCACGATGAAGTAAACAGATGTAGTAAATATACAGAAGAAAACTACAGGGAAAGAAGACTGGAGATAAATGCAGGCCTCTTGGTATTTGGTGATGAGGATGGCTTACAAACCTTTGCTGCTGAGGTTCCTGGACTTGGCCTTCCTCTCTTTGTCAAAGCAACACAGGACCAAAATACAGGAAGGTGGCCGTGGAACAGTTACTTCACTCTGTAGCTGAAGCCAAGTGCAGGAGATATAGCAGGCAGTTGGGAATTTCAGGAAGTCAGGACTGAGCTTGCACATCACCTTTGGGCTTCACTGGTTGTTCAGGGAAAGAAGGGTAGCCCCATGTCCCGTTCATACCTGTAAGGATCACAGCAGCCTAATTTTCCACTCTGGATCTGACAAACAACTCTGGACCTCAGGGGAAAGATCTACTTCATGGTGGCAGAATAAAGCCCTCACTGGCCACTGAGCATAGCTGTTTACCCCCTGCCACAGGGCAAGGGGTTATACCTCAAGCACATCCCTGAGAGACAAGTCAAACTGCTTTTAAGCATCTCCACATGACCATAATACATCTGTCTGGTTCTTGTCCCAGCTCCTATGACTCCTTGGTGGGACAGTACCACTGCACACATCAAAAGCCATGGCCCCTACCTATTGGGTTTACAGGTGGTCTGAGACATGAGACAAGCTTAAGTTTGCCAGGCTGCAATAAAGTTCCAAACAAAGAGAGTATTCCCTAAAAAAAAAAAAAAAAAAAAAAAAAGCAGTTTGTTTTGGGCAAATGGGGAGTGAAGGAGGAATTTCTGCTGACAAAATGACAGTGGAGCTGTCCAGAAACAACTGCTCCTCCCGGGTGTGTAGGATCAGGGAGGACTTCATTTCCTATCAAGAGGCTTACTTCTAAGCTTGCAGGTATTGCACACCACCTGCTAGGATGGGTGAGCCTGTGGCAGAAAACCATTTCAATGTTCACTAGAACACAGTTTTAGCATTTGTGGACTTACAAAGGCTCTTGTAACCACTCACACTTTGCTTTTCTGGATTTTAAAATACCTTTCATATAGGAAACAGGCGCTAACACATACTGAACTTCTACTTTAGAGGCATTATTGCTACAGCAACATACAGGATTTGTAAGCTTCCCAGTTACAACAAAAGTTTCAGGTCTCTGAGATGATTTATTGTATTACAATAAATCATAAGCACACCTTGGGGTAAAAATTTTATTTATACATTTTCACTACTGTTTGGATGGAATAAATTCATTGTGGAATAAAAAAATGATAAAAGGGCATTGTATAATTCTGTAATAATTTATTATTTAACAATAGCTACTTAAAATATGATTACAATAGAAACCATTTTTCTTTTTGGCAGGAACATACTCTTTAGACTACCACCACTGTGGAATCATAGAATCATAAAATAGTTAGGGTCAGAAAGGACCTTAAGATCCTCTGGTTCCAACCTCCCTGCCTATGGCAGGGACACCTCCCACCAAACCATGCCACCCAAGGCTCTGTCCAACCTGGTCTTGAACACCATCAGGGATGGAAAAATTCACAGCTTCCCTGAGCAACCTCATGGCATTGGTGAGAATGAAGCAAAGGTGCTTCTATGTATTAAAAGTACCTGCTGCCTTTCAAGTGGAAGGGGTTAAGTCTTTTTGTGGAACTCAATGTTAACAGCCACCATATGAAACATGGACATCACTACACATGCCTATGTGGAAAGACAAGTCTCTCTTGGTTTTATTTTGTGAAAGTTGGGTGTCTGAAATAGGGGCAGAATGTATCAGAAGAGTAAGAAAGAAAATATCTTGACACAGCAAGCTTGGTGAAAACCTAAAGAAAGAAACATTCTTTGGCTAAGCACCCTGCAAAAGGGACAAGGAACTCTGAACAGAATGTGACCCCTTGCTATCCAATTCCTCCTGTGTTAGGGGAAAAACTTTGGATTATCACCGTGAATAAAGAGGTTAGCCTCAAAACCTCATTATTTCTTGAGCAATTTCTCTCCCTGACAGTACTGACCTGCAGCATTATGAGTTGTGATCAGTTAGGTCAAAAAGCCAATACTACTTTTGTCATAATCTTTTTAAGGCTATCATTAACATACATGAACTTTGCGTGTTTTCAGCAGACTTATCTATAACCCTGTCTTTGAAAGACCCTCTTCACCTACATTAACTCAGTGATTGATTCCCTCAAAACAATTCACCTACACTATAAGCACTCACTTTTTTCGCATCAAAAGGAGCTGTCAAGCCATGTTTCCTGTAGCATTGAGGCAAGGCAGGAAACTGTCCTTTTCCAAAGTGAGGTGACATGCACCTGTGTGCTAGCAGTAGCTGTGTTATCTAGAAATTCTTTCAAGACTCTGAAATTCTTTCAATAGACTTTGAGCCATATTTTATTTCCAGTTTCACTTCCCTCCCACTGTAACAAAATACCAAATGTCAGAGTTGCTTTAAGAAGAATCAAATATATAGTTATGCATTACTAACCCATGTCTGAGAACTATGGTGGCGTGCTGTGAGATGTGGCAAGCTCATACTAAAACAAAAGGACTCGCTCTTGATGGCATATACCTTCTTCTCCCCTACTGAGTAATTGCATCACCTGCCCTCTATGGACTCTTTATGCTCCAAGAGATGCAATTTCTGACTAGAGCAGCTTCCATGGATGTGTAATCATTTACGCCTGTGCAAAGTGGATGTAAACTCACTTTGCACTCACTTTACATAGGTGCAAATGACTGCACAAGGTGAGAAGCAGTGGAGAATCAAGCCCATAATGACTGCAAAGTGCTTAAGCAGGGTATGATGGAGACATGGGATACAGTGATCAGGAGGCAAGCAGAAGCATTTTGGGAGTCTACTCTGCTTCATTCTGCAAGCAGTGTCTATTATTAGCAGTGGAAGTCATGTGTCTGTGCCCAGAGGATAATAAATCAGTGGCTGTGTGAATTCGACAAGCCTGCCTGCTCCAGCTCTGCTGGCACTGCTGTACAGGTCAGGCTGCAGCAGGAAACTTGTGCTGCCACCAGGGCTGGAAGACGGCTGTGTGGTGGTAAGATCAGTTTACATGGAGAATTAGGCTAAACCTAGGGGCTCTGGCTTCATTTAGGACATGTTTCTTGTTGTGAGTCAAATGGGTTATCCAAAAACCTGGCTCAATCGCTGCTGATGTAGTACAGGTGCTCCTAGCCCTTTTTGTTATATTGCCCAAGACCACAAGATCTTTCAAAGGAAACTTTACTTCTTATGAGCTGTTGGATAGGACAGAGTAGGTAGATCTAAAATTAATCTGTCCCTTTGTCAGAGCTCTCTGACCAAGGGCAGTAATTACCACCATGGGATAACTGTGGGAGGCTGGAAGAGAAGGGAGAGAAATTTTTTCATGCTGACATTTTTAGCCTGAAGATTAGGGTTTATGTAACAAGTTTGCTTGGTAGTCTGAAAAAGACCTTTGAAATGTGTTCCTCTTAGTCTTACACCTGCCAGCTTTCTTCACTCTTCTTTCCCCAGCCTACTAATAGCGATGGTAAATGCATCCAGAGAAATATGGTTGCTATAAAGTACTGAAGTTTCTGTGTAGCGTGACATAAAATTACAGAATCTGAAATAAAGTATGTGTGTCATTTTTCCAAGGGACTTTTAAAATGTGCCTCTGGATATATGTGAAAATGTAAAATACTGCTCACAAAAAATTAAAGCAGAAAGCATACCTCATGAAGGAAAACTGCTTCACTTGTTATAGCTATCTTTTTAAGGCAAAGCAGTTGCACCCTGTGCATGGCAGGCTGGAAATCTACCTGTCCCCACTGATTTTGCTGTGTTTGCAATACCTGATGTGGGAGAGGGCTGGCCATCAGTGCATAAGTGTTTTCTTATGGCTACAAAGTTCTGCAGAGCTGACACTGAAGTCAAGCTCAACATTCATTCACATCCCATGGCAGTGAGGCTAAATCTGATTCACAAACAAGATGGTGACAGCTAGGACAAGGAATCATTTTTAGTCATAAAACAGGCAATTTTGAGCACGTGATTGTGGCAAATAATCCAAACAGTTTCTTATTTAATGAAAGCACTTACCAATGACAGCATCAAAGATCTGGTGTCAAGGGAGAGTGGGTAAAGCCTGGTACTGACCTGTTGTGGGCCCCTGTGGGCTAGGAAAACCAGACTTTAGAAAGGAAGGACTGTCTCAATACTTGCATTAACAATAGAGTGAAAGAAGTCTTTATTTTCAGTAACAGGCTTTGTGCAAAGAACTTTTACCCTCTATTCCTGTTTTCCTAGTAAGTTATGAAAGGTTTATTTACCCCACATCAGGTACCCCCAGTAGCTTACTCTGTGACGGGCTAATGGGCTTTTAGGCGTCTTTTCAGCATGAGCTACAATTAACAGAAAGAACGTGTTCTCTGTAGGTAGAACAGGAGTGTAAGGGCTGTCCTGGGACCTCCTTCTGCCCAGTGAGAGCAGAGCCAGGCACTGCTGCCTGAACTGACTGTTCCAGCCGAAGACAAAAACCCAAGCGCTAGCGCCCCCCGACCCCGTCGTGGGACATAGCTGCTTGAGCCTGCCAACAGGTTCCCTCCACGCCACCTCTCCACGAGCATTCCGAAGTCACAGATACACTTCAATGGCCGGAGGACAGAGGGAAGCAGGCTCAGCTTTCCCATGACTGCTCCTCTGGGCTGTGGGTTGTGGCTGCTACCTGCGATTTGGTGCAAAGCCACCACTCCAGGGTAAAGTAGGTGCTCAGAGGGGAGCTGGAAACAGCCGAAGTTCCTTCAGCCATTCTTCTTTCTTCATCTTCTTTGCCTGCAGTGCCAGATGTAGCACACCTCAAAGTTGCCGCAAGCATGTGGTTCTCTGTAGGATAGGAACAACCATGAAACTTCTGTATCTGGTTGTGTTGAAATGCCTGGTGGCATCTGAGGTAGGATGTGGCCTTCTTCACTATAGTTGACATTCATGTAGGTTCCCTCCATCATCTTCTTAGTAGCAGCTGGTCTCTGATACCTGCTGTAGTGTCTTACAAATCATGGTCAGTGGCATGTAAACTCTTCAGCTTCCGTGGAGGACAGTGAAATACTGTGACTAGATTCTAGTAGATTCATTAATTTATCTCACACAGCTACTCAAATGCCATAAATCATAAAGGCAGACTTACAGCAGTCTGGTATCAGCAGCACCTTCTACCACTGCTGCCATGAAACCGTTTTCTTCTTCAATCCAGCTGCCATGAAATCCAGGTGGTGTTTGCTGACGGTGTATTTAAGGTACTAAAATACACTTCCTTTTAAGTGTCTGGTAATTTTTCCACTGAAACACTTATCTAGAGCTGTGGTGGATTCTTTACTACTTAATAAAGTCTAAAACAAACAAAAAAATAAATAGCTTAGTTTAAAACAGATTATCTGGAAAACAGCCCCCTATTAAGAGGTGACCCTCACAGTGCTTACATTCTCATTTCAGACCCCATTTTTTTTCTTGACACCCCAAAGAACCATTTTAGGCAAGCAGTCCTACCTCATCCTCAAAACTACCTGGGATGCCAGGCTGAGATTTTTCTCTGTCTGAGCCCCAAGAAGATTCAGTTTGCTCTCAGAGCATATATATGTACATCCCAGACCATGCTTTATTAGAAAGTCATCCTTAAAATATGTCCAGCAATGCAACCTGTGATGTTCCTACCTATCCCAGTCATAACAGCATTTTTCTGGGGAACAGAGGACCTGCTCTTGATGCTGCTCTTGTCAGGAATGGATTAGGCAGAGTCTCCTGCAAGCATGAAGGGCTATTTAGGAGCACTGTGTGGTCACCCTGATGGGAAGGTTGCTCTGCTCCTTTTGCTGAAATGGAGCAACTCTTGTGAGAGGAAGGTAGGGATAAGGGTCTGGGAGAGATGAGAAAGGAAAATGGGAGCAGGAAACATGGAGCAGCTTTGAGAGAAGGAGGGTTGGGACCTGTCTCTGGCAGTTCCTTGCGAGGGAAGGGTGGGAAGCCCATGTGCCCTCCTCCCAACAAAGTGCCCCAACGATTGACAGCAGCCTTGGGACAACAAATGACACAGAAAAGGATGTGTTAGCTGCAGAGCCCTGTGCTGTCTCTCATGTCTGGGCTATCTGACAGCCTCTTCTGAGCTTCACACACCAGAGGGAAGTTACTCACTCTAGCTGCCTTCTGCAGTGTAATGTCGTTATTTACTTTACCATTCATGCACTTGGGTACATTCCTCATATTTTAACTATGGAAACAGAACAAATTGAGCGTGTTAACCTTCCTTCCCTCCCTCCTGTCATCCAGTTTGCTTCTACAAAGGTTTTTCTCTACTCATGAAGGCTGCTATCCTCTGCTAATAGATCAGCTTTCAAGTGTTTCCATTTATATCTTTTCTTTCCAGTTATGGACTTAGCAATCTATAGGGGAAGCCTATAGATGCCAGCAGGCCCTTACAGCACTGTTTAGCAGGGAGCATTGCTTCTATGACTAACTCCTGCTTAAGAACAGATCTGCTTAACCTGGAGTCATCAACTCTGATTACACCCAGCATACACAAGCTACAGCATGTTTGCTATCTAGGCCTGTAAAAATCATGGGGTGCCTGTCTAAGATTTTGTATTGATCTGTTGTGCCTCCTGCCCTCCTTCACTGCGCTCTGGATAGTCACCAAACCATTCTATGATTCTGTGAACAAGCAGCCTTTTCTTTCTCTATGTTCCTTGTGTCTATGTGCCAATGCCATGAAGAATTCAACTTCTGAAAGCCTGAGCAGGTCCATTGAAGACCATTAAACTGTAATGTGTCTGTCAGCCAAAAAGACACCTCTTTTCCACCAGTCTCTTCTCTGTCTTAAAAGATGTTTTCACAAACAAGTGCATACAGGTATGTGTGGGTACAAAGCCAAGCACGCAGCCTGAGACAAAACTGTACATCTGGTCCTCAGCTTGAGTGCCCCACCGTGTACTCGCACTTGCACTGCCTGGTTCTGGTCCTGCCTGTGAGTCAGGCAGGCAGGAAAATGCTGCCCTTTAGTTTTTAACCGAAACCGCTGCTAAAGTCCAGCAATCACTGACACCCAGTGGCGGCAGAAGATAATTACAAATGTCTATTTTCTGACTGTCTTACTAACTTGTGAAAACCCAATTTAAGATGAAGGCTTGCTTCTGAACCCTGCAAAAGGAGGACAAGTCAATTAAAACACAACATTGCTTTGGTTAGTTGGGAGAGGGCAGGTATCTCAGAACTGGTATTGAGAAGTATCTCTAAGTTCCTTGCACGAAGGATTCTGAGTCTAACTGAGCTGCTGTAGAGTTTGGGAATAGACCCAGATGGCAAATCAAGTTCTGCTTTTCAGAAACTGCTGTGGACCAGAACTGAAGTTTCCTGCCCCAAGCAGTTTGGATTGGGATAAAATTAAGACTTAAGCAACAGTGACCCCACTATGTTGGTCTAATATAAACACCGTACTGCAGGATCAGCCCTTGACACACACACACACCAGTAAGACTCAGATATCAATTAAACTCTCTGGTGGGTGATCCTGTCTGAAGAAAACAACATCAAAGTTCCAGGTCTGGCTTAATTCCATTCAGCACATATAATTAACAATTTCTTTATGGTTGGAGGCAGGTGAGAGGGCATTATGTGCCTTTTTTTATCACAGTGCAAATGCTACTTGTTCCTAAATGCTTGTATAGTCTCATCTTTCTTCTGTATGAAACTGTATGGACTATGGTGCATCTGCTGAGAAAGTTACCTAGGGTTTGGGGTTTTTTTCTCTCTATGCAGTCACTCTCTGCAGTGTCTGACTGCATTTAGGGAATGCTCAGGAATAATTGCAAGGAAAAAAGTCAGATCCCCATAGAAAGCATTGGAGACAAAATCTCTGGATGACACAGCCTGTCCTAATTACTACAGGAAATGTCACTTTATCAATGAAAGCATGATCAGGAAACTGAAGTTGTTTTCAGGATATTGATGGTATTTCCCCCCACCTTTAGAGGTGCAGGGGGATAAAATCAAAAGGAAAAAGTCACCTAACTTTAATTTTTATTTCTGAAATTCTTTCAAGAGTATTGGAGCACAAGGTGAATGTTGAAAGCATGAAACACTTCCAGAGCAGCAAACTTTAATGGTTGCTGACACCACCATAATTTAAACCTTAGGTCTTTGTAAACAGTTTGCACAAAATACCCTGTAAGCAATCTGAGCTTGCTGAAAGGGCTCCAGCACTTTCTGAGTACAAGACTTCATCTGCCTCTTTCCTTTCAGCCTCCATTCCTTTCTGTACTGTTTCTACCCCTCCTAATACACCTTGCAGAGAGATTAGTCCTCCATTTTTTTTGGCAGTCACCATGGGCCCCTTTGCACTGAAATGTATTACAGTAGCATCTCTCAAAGCTTTGCCCATAAACACCACCCCATGACAGGGCATTACCTGTGTAAGAGATGTTCTCTGCTGTAAGGGGTTCAGAGGTAAGGGATGTATCCAGCAAAAAGGGGACCCACAGCTCATGTTAAGGTCTGGCTGGGACTTTAAGCCTCTTTCACTCAGGTGTCCTTCTCTAAGTGAGATGTTGCCTTAGCAGCATAGAAAGCTGGTAGGGGAGAAGCAGCAGCACACTTAAATTGACAGGTTTAAATGTAATGAAAAAGAGGAATTTCACTTCCTTGCCATGAGTTTCATACATTTTATTTTGTGCCTGCTGACCATGTGGGTAGGGATTGTTTTCTGTTTCACACTGTATGGAGAGCCAAACAGAAGAGCATGGCTGAAAAAGTGGGAGAAAGGAGTGATAGCCCTTTCCCTACAGTGCACAAGATCACCCTCCCTGAGTCATCTAGGCTGACAGTGCTGGGATGACAGCAAGGGCTCTCATCTTCCCTTGCTCTGCCCCACTGACAGTGAGACCCATTTCATGCTCATGGAGAGCATTAGGAGAAAATGATGATGAATGGGGGCGTGCTCAGGAAGCTGAAAGATCTGAGCTTTCTCCTACCTTGCACACAGCATCAGTAATGAAGGATTGCTCTGCCCATAAAGGGGGAGAAAGCCAGAATCTCTTTTCTGATACTGAAATAAAGCAGCCCCCTTTTAGACCAGTCAGGAAAGTAATTGTTCATTCCTCAGGTCGAGCGGCACATATGCAATCTCTTTGTTAAGTAGCTTTCTAAATTTTTGCTCCTTGGCTCTTGCAGTCACAGCCTGTGTGACTGCCAGCCCTGAATGCTGGCCAGGAAAACCCACTCCCAACCCAGAAGGGTCTAAAGCAGTGCACAGAACTCACAACACAGACACAGCTCTAAATGGGCTGCTGGTTACAGCCACTGGAGAGAAAAGCGGGAGGAAAGCTCATGCTTCTCAAACACAGCTTCTAAAATCCAGTACAGGTCCTCTGCTTATGGAGCATGCAGAACCTTAATTGCAAGAGAAGATCAATGTGTGGAAGAGGAAGAGAAGCCTTAATGGCTACCACTGGCAAAGGCAGAGGAGAGATGGGTGAGATGGAGAACACTTCTTACAAAATTACTATCAGCCACAATGTCAGCCTGCTTTAGGTGAACACGCCCAGCAGTGTGGAAGAACAGGGTAACTAGCTAAAATAAAAGGGAATTAAATCTGTGGCAAGCTAAACCAAAGCCAAATCTCTCTGCAATATTGAAATAACTTTGCCTTGAACACCAGTCTTCAGAGTGGAGGGACTGGAGTGTGCTGTGGAGGAGACTGGGTAACATGTCTTGCATCTTGCACCTGCCCCTCTTCTACATGGTCAGATCTGCGAAGTGGTAGTCTGTTTCTAGGATATGGAAGTGTTGTTTAGGTAGTCAAAATCTGGTTCCTACCTAAGTTACAGCTTGCAAAGTCACCATCTGTCTGTAGTTTTGATCTAAACCACCACCATGCCAGCAAAGTAACATTTTATACCAGTTTGTACAAGCTTCATGGACTTAGGCTGAGAAGAAACGAAGAGTAAGAAGTACTTCTCACATATCATCATCAGTGTTTTGAGAGTCCTGGGCTGGAGGCAGGCAAACAGCATTGCTCAATTCATTTCCCTTAGAAAATGAGCATGCTTTCACATTCCTGGACAGCATATGACAGGAGGCACTGGCTCATACAGAGCTAGTCTGCAATTATACCATGACTGGCTGAAGAACTTGGAAATAAGAAGTGTTTTTCCAAATGGGCCCTGCTGAAACATGAGCCTGGAAGCTTGTCCAGCCAACAGCCGTGATTCACACCTTTCTTTCTGTACCTTTGTTTCTTGCTCATTCCAAGGGTGGGTATTATCTTGCCTGCTTGACAGCTCTAAGGCTGGAAAAGGCCTTGGCTGAGTTGAGGGTATCTGCCTCAAAAGCAAATCATGATTTCAAGATAAGAAACAGGCAACCTTTGTTGGTTGTGCTGTACCTTGATTGCAATGACGTTCTCAGTTTTGTGTGCTGAGCATCTCAGGCAGTGGCTAAAGTACCAGGCTGCTAGGCATCACATTCAGGACAAGCAGAAGGGGCCAGAGATAATTCCTCTGCATGGTTCATCTTCCTAACATAATGTATGACTGGATCCTATCTTCTGTGACCACTGTTCAGGCTCCCAGCCTCTATTGCTTTGGGGAGATCTAAAATCGGAATGAAAAGATGGTTATTTCACATGTCAGGTAGGACCAGAAATAGTGAGCCTGCAAGATCCTTGATGCAGAACACCGGTTTTGAGGCTGTTAAACTACTCTGGGGATTACATGCATGTAAGACCCTGTTCTTTCTCAAATGAAGGGTTTTGAAGCCTTTGCCTCCTACTGAGCAATAGAAGAGCTGCTTGCTGGTTATCAACTTGTGAATGGACCCACAGGCAGACACTCAGCCTATAGCTTAGCTGTTGGATTTTAATCTTTACTCTTGTTAATCCTTACACAAAGCAGAACAGCTCTAATGGCAGATGATAAATATGACAGTGAGCAAACCCCTACACCTCAGCAGCTGAGTCCTTGTTTGGGATTCACCATGCAGAAGAGCAACTTGAACTATCCTCCTCCATGCATTAAATGAGTATTATGCCCTGCTGGGCTCTTCTGAAACACAGCTGCCTCTCCTCTCCCAGAAATTTTGTCATGACTCTGAGAAGATATCCCATGCAGTCAGTATTTTCCTCTTGCTTTGTCCCAACGCTGCTGGTACGGTAGCACGTCAGGACTCGGTAGCAGAGAACATTCCATTCCTGCTGTCCTCATCAGGACCACAAAACTGGAATTAAAAGAAATTGCTTTGGCTCAGACCTCAAGTTTCAATGGTGCTTGAATTTTCAGCAAACCAGGAACCCTGCCCCTGACTGAAAGGGTCATCCTGTTTCCCTATGTGGTTTTTTACAAGCACCATTGATTTGCTCACAGATACATGCTCCCTTTACAACACAGGGGTTGGTACATCTCCTGCACCAGTCTCCAGAGCAGAAGCCACAGAGCTTGTGTGGGGAGGGGAAGTGGGATTTTACATCCCTATGTCTAACTCACAGCAGGATTTCCAGCCAAAGCAAGTCTGCACAGTGCTCCCCAGACACATGCAGTAGAAACAGTGGGGATAGAGCACTTCCAGTGTGTTCTCTGTTCCCCTGGTATTTGACGTATATCATTGCATATCTATTGGAGGAGGGAAAACAAGTTGGGTTTGCCATTCCCAGGCTCTTGGGTTGTTTGGTGGGACAAACCAGCTCACCAGCTGGCACATCTCTGATGTCCTCAGTTCCCTCTGGATTAAATGTACCTTGGAAAGGTAAAAAAATGATCTCATCACTTCCAAACTTTCACTTCACATTGCTGATTCTTTTGGGTTGACAAAAACTGCTGTGGTGCTCTTTCTGCCCTTTGTCTTCTTTTTTCTTCTTCTTGGCAAACAAATGAGGTGTGTGGGGGAAGTCCCTCAGCCTACTATTTATGACTCTACACACAAGGCTGGGGTAAGATTTGGAGGAGAAGCAGTGAGAAAGACCATCTGCACTGACACACATTAATGGAGAGTGTGCATATAAGTGACTGAAGCAAGGTTTTCTTTTTTGCTATTTTCCTTCTGACCCTGCTCAGCGCCTTACATTAAACTAAGCTTGGAAGGAGGGAAAGAAAGCAAAAGGATCCTCCATCTAAGGTTTAGAGTAGGGAGGCAGCTTGGGGGTTCTGCAGGCGTGAGCTCCATGGGGTAACTAAGGAACATTCAGGAGGTCTTGGTGGCTCTGCACGCTCAGCTTCTTAGGCATACTAACCTGTGTCCACTGGCTAGTCTTTATGAAGCATTTAATTCCGTAGTTTTAGAGCTGTTGAAAAAGCAAAGGGAAGATTTATAACAACATTTGCTAAATCTAGGCCAACTGGTTTGGCACAGGAAAGAACTATGTTTTTCAGAACAGCTTTTCAACATTCCACTGTTAGCTAAAATGTATGAAAATTACAGTTTTGAAATGACCAGATGTTTTTGCCGAGAAAGAAATAGATGACCTAAAAGGGGAAGATGAGGCCTGAACTCGGGCTTCTATGCTACAACTGTCAACTTTTCAGCTAATGGATGACCTACTACCATCTAAAACTACTAAATTCATGTGATTAATGCTGCTAAATTGCAGCCACAGTATATTTATAATTTTTGCCGTCAGCTTGATACCATTTGTGCAGCATCACTATAAAAGGTGAAGGAGAGAAAAGGCGATTAATCTGGTGTCCTTGTACAGAACATTATGGCATAGCTCTCCTCAAAGCAGAAGCTTTCAAGTGAAATAAACTAATGGCTTCATCTGTTTCATTTCCAGCTCTATTTTTTTTTTAAACCAAGAGCAGCAGAACCCTTCCATGTTGTCTGCTTTTCTAGACAGAGAATGAGACAAGAAACTTTCTTGCTTTCAGCTTCAAATTATTCACTACAACGTGACCATCCAGAACTTTATTCATGAGGCTTATCAGAGCACAGGGATCTTATTTTTGGACACCCATAATAATTGAACTGGCCTGTGTTAAAAATCAGTACTGGATGGATGGGATGCTTCAGATGCTTTTGTTTTTGCTTTGCTGAGCAGTTACCAGTTAAATGAGATTAAGAACAAAGAGAAGGACTCTGGACAGAGATGTGATGGTGTTGGATTGTAGTCCTCCTCCTCTACTTTATAGCCATTGTTTCAGGCTGAAGAAAAATCAAGTAATAGAAAGCTCTTCTGCTTCAAAGAAGACATCTGTTAAAATGGGGAGAGGGATTAAATGAAGATGGTGGAGGAGTTATTGAAACTATAATTACTGCTGTGCAATGTCATTCTCCACTAAAAAGGAGCCAGTTCCTTTGCAGGGCCCAGCTGACTGCCTCCATGCCAAGTTACCAAGGGTTCTTGTATTGCAACCATTACACTGTTGGTGAGAGCATGAGCACCCTAGATCTCCCTTACCACCCCCCAAGATGTTCTGATCCCACAAGGCACAGCTCACCCTGCTCCAGGCAATGGCAGGAAAAGCCAGGAGCAGTCAGCACTGTGGAGATCAAGACCATAAAGCCGCTGCTTCTGTTCCTGAAAAAGTGTCATCATCTGGCTCTGCCCTTCTTCTAAGAGAGCTGACAAAAAAGGCTACTTAAAAATCTGTTTAAAATTATGTATGCTCTACTTTAGTGTTTGCTAAGCTCATTATAGAAGTGGAATGAAATTCCACAGCACATTTAACATTTTTCTTGTTCTTATTTATTGAGCTTTTCCAACCTAATAGAGAATGAATGATCCCACTGGTGATCTGAGAAAGACGAGGTGTAGGAATCACAGCAGCCTGAGCACAATAGCAATACTGTGACTACCAGTTTGGCTACTTCATTGTGCAGAGTGATCCAAGGAGGGATTAAGAGGATTCTGTTTTCCATTTTTTAAGTTGAATGTGCTGGGATGAAAGCCTTTTACTGCATTTCTGAACAAGTCAGGGTATTTAGAAAAGCAGTAACAATGGGCTGCGCCAGAGCTGGACTTTGAGCAATATAAAATCATTTGCCATATACATGTATATATGTACATATACATATAATCATTTACCATCAATGGCCATATGAAACCACCCAACTTTCCCCTCCTTGATCCTTTAGTGGTCACTGATGACCTCCCTCCCATTTTTCTCCGTTCCTTACAGCCTTCTGCAGGGAGCCACCCAGCCGCTGTCTGGCAAGTAATGGGAAAAACTCAGCCCCGGAACGTCTGATTGCCAGGACGTGTTAAAGTCTGAGGGGTGTGTGATGGCTCAGATCAACTACGAATCAAACATAAGCCACAGCTTAAATTTAAGTTGACCTTCACCTTCTGACAGGTTTGAAAATGATTGATTGCCTTTCATTTTTCTCCTCCTTCCCCCTCCTTTCCCTACAAATTCCTAATTAAGGGCAGAAGCAAAGGGAACAACTAATTGTTATCATCAGTTTGTATTTCCAGACTAAGAAACTTCAGTCCAGGGAAAAGTAGTCCAAATGTTATGCTAAACTGACCCATGGCCAGGAATTTTCAACACTGTGCTCATTGGTAACCTACATGCATCAAATCACGCACATTTTTCCCTTTTATCACCTACCACTTGTGACTGAAGACTGTTCAGCTCTTGACAAAAGTTTCTGCTGAAAGACAGTATTTGCCTTTTCCACTAGCAAAGGGAGTGCAGGCGAGGAGGGAGTAAGCCTCTTGTTTAATGACTGATATCTCTTTTTGGATTACCAACTTGCAGTATCTGCCACCGTAGAAAGCTGCAGACTCTGTCAACATTTTTGCGAGCCCAAGGCCTCAGTATCTCAAACGTATTAGCTTTTGTGACCCCCTGAAGGCTACTGCCACCTTATTTAGAGAACTTCACTCATGTACCTGCTGTTTAATATGTGCTTGTTCTATGCAGTTAAAGCAATGTAACTACAAAGCTCTCAACTGGGCAGTTTTACTGAACTGAGTAACAAGGCTGCACAAATGACTGGCAACGCTGAACACACTTTTGGCTAAGCAGGCGCTCAGTTTGGCAGATTGCAAAGGGAAAATGAACCCCTTGATTTGGATCAAGCAAAACAGTGTCCAATTTGTTATTAAACATCTACTGCAACTCCTCCAAAGGCACATGTGGAAAAGAAGGTTCATTAGCTGGCTCCCAGAACAGAAGAGAAGGTGGGTTTGCCTTTTTTTCCTCCTATCCATCCCCTGTTGGTAGCCCAGCAGTCATCTCAGCTGGCTTATGTTTTGAAAGACTCAACTTCAAATCTTGCCTGTCTGATTTGGAGGGCTCACAGGGTTACCCAAACTTTTAGCTTCTCTCACAAGGAATACCTAATGTCTGCACTAAGCAGTTATTTTACGTAGTTTACCTTTAGGTCATCTTGCAGCAGGCTGTTTCTCCTGCCTGTGGCCCACCCTGGGAACCACTCCAGCCCTAGCACATGCAGACACTGGCCAACAACCTGAAGCAGCGTTTCTGCTTTAGGCACTAGCAGCAACAACATGGGCCAATAAATCCATCCCTTACAGACACAGAATAGTCCAGAAAAGTCTGTACAAAATCTTTATCTCAAAGTAGGTTACCAGTAGGTTGAAGAACAGATGTATTAATGACCATTTTTTGTGCTTAATTGTATTAATCAGAAATCTACCAGATTAAATAAATAGAAAGTTCTTACTAATATGTAGATGGGAAAGGTATCACAAAGACAATAGATGCTGCCAGAAATCACATGTAATAATTTGGAAGCACATTACACCTCTAAATGAAGCATGCCTATTAGTATTCACACACGTAACAGTGTCTGAGTTTAGAATTAAAGATCACAACTCATTATGTAGCCAGAGTAACAAAGTACACGCAAGCTGCTAACCTAGACACATTCCTAACTGACAAGTATAGTTCACAACTTTTCAAGATTTTGGAAACAAATATTTTTAAAAGTGGCTATCCGTAAACAGAAATTTCTTCTACTGGCTAAGGTCAAGCATAGAGCTGAATCCCATATGTATATTTGCGTGCATATCCACACATATGAACATTTATACATGCATGTGTACATATTTCTAAGTCCTAAGACCACCCAAGATACTTTATGCTGCTGACGTTTTTTAAAGCTAATTTAGATTTTCCTCTAAATGTGAAATTTCCTCCATCCTGATGTGATGAATAATAAACAAAGCACTTTAAATCATTACCAGAATAATCCATTACCATTCAATGTTTTGAATACTCTCTATAGTTTTAAAGAAACATTTAGCATATTATGACTGAAACATTTAAATTCAGCCTATGGTTCAGTACATCTGGAAGCCAACATTTAGTCATTCTGATAACATACTAATGAATTACAAATGAAGACTTAGTGTAGTCAGATTATATGGATGAGATTATAATTATAAAAACATACATTTATACATATAGTTAGAAGACTATATATAAATAAGTCTCAACAAATTCTGTCAAAATCTAAATCTTTTTCATGCATTCTTTGAAACAACCTACACAAACTTCAGCTGTGAGCTTGATCTCAGCCCATAGAAGAGATTTGTTGATACTCTAGAGTAGCCAGTTTTCACAGTTCTCATTTAGAAACTTCTGCAAAGTAATAAATTGCACCTGACAATTACTACTCATTTGGTGTATTTCAGAATTACTTTTTTCAGAAGTCCAATTAAGCTTGTGAAGTGATAACAATGGTACCCTGCCATTAATCAAGATTACAGTTTTCACTGGGGGCATTTGTATTGGGTGTTTTGGGGACCACTGGTTTTTAATTGTACAAATAAGTAAAATCAACAAGATGCACAACTGGCTGTGATTTTCCTGAAGACAGAAAAGCTTTCTCTCCCAGCCAGTGGAAAGTCCAAGACATTTCTGGGCAGACAGCGTAAAGTTAATTATAACCTTAGAAGTAATTCCATAACATTTAAGTGGTTCTGCGAAGCATAAAATAATTATGCCTATTCTCAATATTAAGTTTAACCCTTTAGAACATTTTTAAGTACCTAGGTGTTTCCTGGTTTCAGTTTCCCTCGTTTTGCATTTGAAGTCCTTGGCTGAGATTTTGAGGAGAAAGATTCATTCCCATCCCTGATTGTGTCCTTTTTTTCAAACCAAAGGTCTAAATCCCAATCCCTCTCAAATCACTGAAGGTTGGACTTCTAGGCCAGAATCTTGCAAGCAGTGTGTTTGCTGTTAATCACTTTCTCTTGGGTGTCTGTGTTGTTTTGGGTTTGGTTGTAGGAAGGAGAACAGTCATAAATCAGACCTTGCCTGGTGCTGTCCAAGGTAACAGCATCCTCCCACCACTCAGCTGCACCCAAGGCTGTTCCATGACATGACACGGCTGTGTGCTACACTGCTAATACAACCAGGGAGAAGGTTACCTCATCATCAACACCCTCCCATGTTTTTGAAACTTCAGGATCAAAGTCATGACCGGAACCTATTCCTCAGTTCTAAAGGCAAGATGACACACATGGGTAAAAGCACCATCTTTTGAACCTCTGTGAATCTCACTAGGCCCTCTCAGAATAACCCAACCCAAACAAAAGTTAATATCTGTGTTTGAAAAACCTATGCAATTTCGGCCATTGCCTAATCTCAGTCAGTTAAATTTGCATTCTTCACTATTATTAAGGTTCTTTAGACTGCCCAGAAACACACCTCTCTGCTGCCTCAGTAAATCTGACAGGTTTGAAAGCAAAGTTAAAATTACAGGGACACAAAAGTTGCATTTTTAACAGAGACTGCGTGCAGCCACAGAGATCTACTTGGCAGGAGGGAGAAAAAGAGATCTGTGTCTACGCTTGCATACACCTTCACTGTTTCAGGCAATGTAAAATAATTTCCCTTGTGAATAGCTATAAAGTTATTGTAGCATTAAAGCTGGATAGACCTACAGTAATGGTATTTCCTGACATTTCCAAATGTTAAAAGGTCAACAAAAACCAAACGCATGGAAACAATCTCTTGTCACGATATCCTATAGAATTAACTAAATAAACATTTCTTATTTTTCCTCCCTTCTCATGTCATTCAATGTAAAAATCTAAACTAGGACCTCAAACTAAGACATGAAACAAGTAGGAGTTTTAATTAGAGGAATTCAATGAAAGCAATCTATTCTGTTTCTGTCAGATCCACTTTTTCTTCACTTACTGAGGAACTAATGCAGTCCAAGTAGTAACCACTGACACAACCATGAATCTGTCCAGAGAAAATCTTCCTCAGACGGAAGCTTCTAGTAGCAAGACTCACTCACTCCCAATCAATAGGTAGACTGGTTTCCCCCATGGCAGTAATGTTTACTGCATTTGCTTTGCACACTGTGCAGGAGTACAAGCTCCCAGTGAAGCACTGCCTTATACATACCAACAAGCCCATCAACAATAACTTTTTATCTGCTTTTGAAACCATACCAGGATCCAGCTGCTCCTATCATCAGCCTTAATCTGTATAGGTCACACGGTAATAGACAGCTCAGCACTGGGATGCCCAGTGAGCAATTTCACTGCCTGCTTATCTGGACCAAGAGAGAAATGCAGCTATTTTTGCAACATGGATCTGAGACTCCAGCTCTGCACAGTGGCTGCCCTTTCTTAATATCTTTTTCTATTGTCAGACAGCATGGGTTATGTATTCAGTGTCATAAGCTGTAAATGGTATTTCATGTAAAATTCTTGATGGGCACAGTGATGATCTGCCAAAGAAAAACTGGGCTATAACAGCAAAGTTGTGACTTATAAGACCTGATACTGTGGCCCTCAGTCATCTGATGGGCTGGAACTACATGATAGATTCAATAAAGATCTGTCAATAACGTTCAAAATAGACTGTTATCAGTCTGTTGGCTTCCCACAAAAAACCATGACATTTCAAAGTTGCCTTAAGTTGGATGAAGAACAGCACCCTTCTATGTGATGAGGCTGAAGGACTTTGAACAGAAGACATCCACTGCATCTGTAAGAGAAGCAGAGGTATGTAGTGGCTAGAAAGACTGAGAGACTAACCTGGTGTTACACCTGGAAACTCTGCTGTTCAGAAGCATATAAACATAATGTGAGCTTGTGTAGAACTACAGCAGCAAGAAAAGGTGAGGGAGAACATATATTTATGTTCTCAGCTCCTCAGCCTGGGCCACTGATATCACTGTTGCTTGGATTCACTGAAGAGTAGGGTGGAAGAGCCAACCTTTCCCGGGGTCAACCACAGATGCCACTTAGGTTTTTTATAAACCCACACAGAGAAACCTGCCGCCATTACTTCTTTATTCCTTTGGAATTCCATCACCAACACCTTTTATTACCCTGATCTTGTTGTCCCTATCCCACTTTTCCATCTTTCACTCTTGATTGACCTTGATTCACTTGAAAATGAAGACAATAGACAGGAAAACACATCAGGAAGGCTTGCATTAAGTGCAGGTAATGAGAGCCATGGATGAGGCCACCAACAGAATTCAGAGTAGTGATTTGTGGCGAGAACAGTGAGACAAGGCCCCAGCACTGTCTGTCCGGTGTTGCAATGGCACCTGACAATAACAACCACACAGAGGGATGTGATTGCCTGACAGAGACTAAGAGGCAATAGCAAACCAAACCTCCAGTCAGAAAAACACTGCTATGAGAGCCTTAAAAAGTAGGCCTGAAGGAGCAAGTAGTTCTGCCAAAGTCAGTGAGTGAGAGACTCTTTGAGATGTCATCTGCTGCCAATTCCTGAAAAAGCTTCCTGTGCTTTCTCTGCATTTAAATTAATAAATCAGACTGCACCAAGGATGCTCCTCACTCCATCTCTAGTTTCTTTCTTCTGCAGGGAATAATTTGGCAGAGTCCAAGTCAAAAGGTGGATTTCCCAAATGGCACCACTGTCTCTGTGCTGTCTAAAGTATGCTCCCTTCAGGCCATACAACCTCACCAGTTAGCTATATTCCCACATAACATAACAATCACCAACCATGTCTGGAGAACGGCCTATTTAATACTGGAATTTCATTTTGATGTCATGTTTTGTATGGGTGGGACAATAACTTGTCTTTGGCTCTCTACTTTTATCATCAGTGAGGCTTCTCTTGTCTCACATCTGAAATAGGGCCTGCAAACTGTTCTCCTAAACAGAAGCTATTTGCCACGCTGGCTTTGGCACTTCTTGGCCTTCTAGACATCCAAAAAGTGATTTTTTTTAACTGGTTTTCATACACAGAAAATACATAAAACCCATACATGTGGCTGCATTGTACAGCATTACCTCTGTCGCCCTTCCAGGTCCTGAGGTAACTTATTCCTCTGGAGGACAAATTACCCTTGCAAACATTTGGAATAAGGCACTCTTACTACTTAAACCCACAGCTTTCAGCTGCACAGTAGCACACACCTAATCTATGTGTGGAGGATGGCACTTCCCCACCTTTTACCAGACACATAGCCTCACATACATTATGGAAAAAGGCAAGAATCTGGTAATATAACAGCGCAGAGCATAGCTGCTAGTTAGATCTTCAAACACACCCAATATTCCTCAGTTCAGAAGAAGACACATAAGGCTCTGAGGACAGATTAGGGTCAACTACAGGAAGTTCCATCCCAAACGTTCTTTCCAGGACCTGGACCCAGAAAGAATACGGTAGGAAAAGCCTTCCTAATAAGTCAAACTCTTTCTTTCACTAACTAAAACAAACATTTTTCTAACCTGTATTGTTTCTGGCTCTGCTCACAGCTCAGCCCCTTACTACAGCTTACTTCAAAATTCCTTGCTGGGTGTTTGGCAGAGCAAGTATGATCTATAGTGTGACCTTGCAATGCAGTGCACCTCTGTCATTCTGCACGACGCACTGTAAAGCATAGCTTTCATTGGAAATGGAACTGCATAAATACATACCCTTATTTTAATATGAAGTAAAATATTTTGCATTACAAATGTGCAGACTCAGGTTGGGAGAAATTAGTTACCAGAGAGCCAAATATCAACCTGCAATATGTCTGTATTATTTTGACCCTTTTAAAACATAGCCTTTGTTTAATAATCATTTCAATTTTGTAGTCTTTCATTAGGAAGAAGCTTTGTTTGCATACTATAGAGAGCTGAATGGGATTAAACTCTTCTCTGGGACTCTCTTCATTAGTGTGAGCTCCAGCACCCTGCTCCACCACAGCTACTATGAACAGCCACTGATTGCGTGGAGTAGGGAAAAAGCATGGTGAACCCAGTTTTGCAAAGCCGATCGAAGATGAGCTGGACTTTAGTTATTTAAATGGAATATCTTTGTCTCTACCATAGTAGCTTTTTTTACTTTTCTTACTTATGAAGAAAGCTTAAGCTGCCAGCTTGTTGAAAAACAATGGAGCTAATGCATGCACTCTAACACATGCTTTAATGCTGTCCTTCTTCAGTCCATTATTAATTGAATCATCACGATCTCTTCAGAATTAAAGGCTGAGTGCCTCTTGTCCTCTTAAAATGCATATGGGCAAAATTCATAAGCATCAGCTTTGAATACGATATCGCATGAGAGGTGACAGCAACAATTATGGGTCTGGAAGGAGGCACCACAGTCAGGCTACCCACAGTTAGCTAATAATATTCCAAGGTGTCATTTTGAGAGAGGATAAACCTGTCCTGGTCACCGGCTACGTAAAATGCTTGGACCATTAGGCTAGCTCGGGCAGTATCTTGCTGGTTGGGTTGTTTTTTCAGTAACATACTCACAGTCGCTCGGTCAAATACTTGTGTCAGAACTTTCACCCACAGAAAACACTGCTCCTCTTTTCTGACACTTCAGTGCTTTGCTTAACAGTTGCAGCATCACATCTGACACCCCTCAGAGAGCCAGCACCAGGCACACAACCTGATTTTGCAGCAAACCCGCCCCAGGGAGGTTGTTTGCTGCAGAAAATACACCTCAAAACAAAAGAGGGTACATAATGAAAAACACAGAGCCGCAGGATAGCAAATACAAATGCGTTTTCCCTCCTCTATTACTTCAAGGCTATCCCTGCAATATGGATTTCATTAATGGCTCAGAGACAACACTGCAGAATTACAAGTTCAATATGTTATTGGAAAAGCCACCCCATGACTTTTTTTATGGCTTTTTTTTTAAGTATCATTTTTAAACCAACTTTAAAAAAATGATTATTCAGTGCATTATAACACTGCCAGCAATAGCAGTGAGTATATGCATGTGCACATAACAAACAGCAAACACTTTCTGTGCAAACTTCCCCAAAACAAAAAAGGGCAAAAGTATGATACATAAGCTGTGTTTGAGCAGCAGAATACAGCTCTTGAATTTCCTCAGCTGAAAGGTCTCTGGATCAGGGTCAGTCACTTCATCTGTGGTTACATGCAGATGATGGAGCCCCAGTACTCTATCCATAGTTTTCTACTAAATCACACATACAATTACTTCATGGTGCCACCATATTTGGAAGTCAGCTACTATAACATTGAAGCATAGTGCTGTCAGACAGCCTGATGTTAGCAAACTATTCAAGCCCATCCTTTGCATTCAGAAAAAAATATGGATTTCACCTTAAAGAAAGTTTTGAACCTGGCCAATTATCAAAGTTTCAATAAAGCAATTACATGAAACCAGAGTGGAAACAAGACATCACAGTTCTGAAACAAGCTATAAAACACTAATTAGCACTTGAGGCCTCACCATTGATCTTGCAGCCCAAGTAAGTGCTGCACCCATCACAGCTAAGGCTGGTGGTGGTTACAGAGATGGGTCTTCAGTGAGGCACCAATGTCAGGCTCAACCTCACCCTTTGATCGTACGGCTTTAACTGTTGCTATGCCCCACTGCACACCCGGAGCTCCAGGACACCCAGATCTCCTCAATCCAAATAGGTGTTTTTTTCACATCTCAGAAAAGAAAATGATTTTACAAAGCCTGAGTTTGCTAATCATGAACAAAACTGTCTGGTGTGCAGCAGGATACCATGCCCTCAGCCAGGCACAGTCTACCTTGGACAAGCTGCCTTCAACCTCGCTGAGGGTACCCAGCTTCTCTCACTAAGCACACAGAAAGGTACAAAAGGGTTGGCTGTAACTACAGGTCCCTGAAGAGTTCTTCATAAAGCAGCACTATTGGACACCTTAACTGAAATGGAGAACAATAGGAAATGTTTCAAATTATGTATTGCACTGCAGCGGTCCAGGACAGAATTATATCTCCTGTTCACCTGCTGAGACAGGAGAGGAACTGCCTGGTGAACGCAGGCTGTCCAATCTCTCCTATTGCATGCAGAAAGCTACAGGAGTCAGCTGAGAGGCTCTGCTCTAGAGTGCATTTATATATAAATACTCAAGACTCTCTACATACACATACATAACAGGTTTCGTTGGTCATTTGCAATGAGCTGTCCTCAGTTGTTCTGGTACTGCCTGTTAAACACTGAATATTTAAAGTCTGATTAGGTCTTCTCACACACCACTGGTGTAAGTGTATTAAACTTATGCCTTCAGTCTTGTCTTGTGTATCCTTTGACAGATGATTTTTTAACTGTTTTTGTGTGTGCGCAGAAATCCCAAGGCATATGTGTAAATTGGGATTCCTGTCCCATGCCAATCTGGGCACATATCTCATTTACATGCCCATTAAAAAGTGTGAGTCTTGTCATTTCAATCTGCTACAGTAATTTAGCTCTAATGTGGAACTGGTGACAGGGTTCTGAAGGGTTATTTTTCCTCTCTGTGGACAAACTGCTATACTGGTTACATTCCTACTTAACGGCATGAAGCCACTTAAAAGAGTTAACCTTCTCTATGCAAATGTTAACAATTTTATGGTAATACCATTCTACTTGAAATAAAATAGAAAATCAACTGCTGCTGTTACAGAAGTACGCAGGCACTCTGAACCATGGCACAGTGGCTGAGAGTGCTCTTCAGCTCACATCTATGTCACAAAAACACTGGGCATAAGCTCTGAAATAACTGGATTGCTCTGCATGTGTTTGCGAGTAAAACAAGCTTACTCTTAGCTCCATGTAATTCTCTCACAGCATTTGCCATTCTTTTCCCTTTGCATAGCATTGCAGAGAACAACATACAAATCCAGTACTATGCACCATGGCTAAAAGAACAGCAGCAGCAGCAGTCTTGGAGACAGGTAGACAGCCCTGAGGCCAAAGCAGAGGCCTAAAGCATACCAGAGGGTAAGAAATGTGCTGGCGACTGGGTGCCACGTCTGGAAGATGTATAACTTCATCTTGCAGATACTGAGTCGAGTGGCCAGAGCAGTTGTCTTCAATTATGGTGAGAGCCAAAGGGTGGAGAGAAACAACGAGAACTAGAGGCTGTTCTGCCAGCTCCTGAAAGATTATATGTTTATTCATTTAGTTAGTTACCAGTACACTACGCGTTTTCAAGAGAAATCTAGACTTTGTATATGTCTGCATGCAATACAAGTGCACAAACTAATCTGCATCCAAGATGGTAGTTAGCTACAGTGAATGGCAACAATACTGATGTTTACTATTCATAACACCCTTCTGGTCAAATGCCAGGAATCTGGCTTATGTACTGAGGCATGCTGAATTTCCCAAAACTTATCATCGTGAGTAACTCAAAGATTATTAGCTGCAGAGCACCCAAGTATGTGCTGTGTAGCACACCCTGTCCTTATCCTACATGCTCATATTCCTGTTCTAAATGTCACTCATCAGGAGAGAGGACAGCGGGCAGGGAAGACTTAGGGTCAGAAATAACACGATTTATGGCAGAAAGATCATAATTCTTCCCAGCAGACATTGGCACCTCTTCAGGAAATATTGATTAGATGGTGAAAAGCTTAGCTTTCTTCTTTGTGGAACAATTCACTGTAGCTGGGCTCTTCACTCTGAAATATATTGTACATGAAGCAAATGACAGGGAGAGAGCCTTGACTCAGATGAGAATTAATTCACCCATTGTCCCCATTATGTCTTTCTTTCAGTGTTGCCTTAAGCCAAGCAAAATGTCCCTTTGAGGCACAGGCAACAAAGCTGCAAATAAAAAATTAGAGTAATTTTTTGGCTCTGGCGCTGCTAGTCTCTGTATCCGATGCCAATTCACAGCTCCCCACTTAGCACTGCCTCAAGTTTAAGTGTAACCTACTCCAAAGACTGTGTCTTTCCCTGTCAGTGATCTGTCACTGGATAACATCCCTCCCCTCGTCCTGTCCACCACCTAGTTAGGGTCTGAGCCACCTGTACAGAGATGCCCTGCCGTCACCTTCCTTGGCTCAACACTACCAGAAGCCCCACCTGCTGCTTGAGGCATAGTCAGGAGTTAGACTAAAACCAAGCTGTATCAGCCCATGATTTGTCTTACCATGCAAGGGCAAGTTACACTGCTGGCACCCAAACATCTTGTAATTAATGTTTTTCCCTTTAGTGTATCAGATCTGGTTTAAATTGTAGATGTTAATAGTTGACACTGTCCTTACACTCTAAGCCACCTTGAAAACTCTGGGTGGCATTAAATAACAATGTAAGTATGTGCAATAAAACAAATGCATTGTATATACTAGTAGGATAACAGTCTTTAAATGGCTGGAATCCCAAATAAAGCATGAATAAGGAGCAGCATAGCACCTTTGGAGAGAACAAATCTGAACCAGACAGACTATGAGTGCTTGGCTTTTCAGCACATTAAAAAAAAAAAAAAATCAGTAATTTTATTTGTCGTAACTTATAACAGGCATGGAATGTTTTTCTCCTTCCCTGACTAAAAGAATAAATAGAGAAATTCATGGTGTCATATGCAAATGGAGATACTTACTACCAGTTCTAAACAGAGGGAATACATCTTAAGGCCTGTCTCTCTGAAATATTAAACTTCCAAGGATTAAAAAAATAAAAAAGGACTGGCATGATTAATTCTGCTACCAGTTCCAGCAAAACGTGGACATAATAAGTTAGAGAAAAGAGAAGTCTATCAAGCTTATATCTGGTTATCTATCAAATGCTGAAAGAAGCAACACTGTAAGCTGTGCCCATAAGATCACACTCTTCTGGTGGATTGAGGGTTTTTTGTTCCTAAGGTCTAAGCCTTCCAAGTTTAAAACATGCTGTTCTAGAGTTCACAGCCCTTTGAATCAATGGTTTGTGAAAATAATTCACCAGCATACACAATGGTTAAAGGACTGTGGTATATAACAGAGAGTACAGGCTTGCACTAGTCACACTCTTGGCGCTGAGGACTCTGTGGGTTTAATGCAAATTGTTTTCCAAGGAGAACATTACCTGGAAAGGAAAAAGGCTGCTCAGATTAAAGTTTTTCTTCCAGATCAATTAATGCCCTACCTTTGAATGTTACCGCTATCACCAAATAGCTCACAAGTACAGGGCTACATTATAAAAATGACACCTTTAGAGTTCAACAGGTACTAAAAAAGCAACAGGCAAAATCCTAGCCAAAAAGATATTTTGTCTGCATAGACAGAATTTGGTAAATCAAGTTTCACATTTTCCTCAACCATCTTCTACCCCTGATGGAATACACAGATCATAAAAAACACAACAGATTGTTCAAAAGGCGCCTGTCAAACATACTTTTCTGCAAACATAAATATAGACTCTCATTTGACAAATGATCACAATGCCTTTATGTTTTTACGGTTAATTTTTCTAACTCCAACCATGATGAAAACTTCGAACAACCATTATGTAATTTATACCTGCTGCATGTAAAGGTGACTTGCTAGAACTGGAATTGTTAACTAGAAACAGTATGTATTTCTCCCTCTAGTTCTATCCTATCCTATTTACAATCTGATAACCTGTTTTAGAATAGTCAGTTTATAGATTTATAAGAGTCATATGCAGTCAAACAAAGAACACACCCTTCAAATATATATTTGAAGTATTGTACCAAAATACTAAGTTATGCTTATTTACCTAAAGTCTCACACATGCAAAGGATCAAGAGTCATTTGAAACTTAAAGAAAGATCCATAATAAAGTTCTGAACAAGAAAAATAAAGGCTGCGAACATACGCTTACAACTACTCTATAATTATAAACAAGGCTTTCATTATGAAACTCTTGTTTCTCTTAGTTGCTGCTTTAGTTAAACCCACACAGGACTACAGAAAGGGAAACATCTCAGTTCCTGTATAAAATACAATCTTTGCCCTCAATGGCAAGAGGAAAATCATGATGCATAAGAATTCTTTAATATATTTGCATTTAGAGCTTATTGACTTTACTTCTACTGGTATTTTACCATGTAGGAATAACATTAATTACCAAAACTGAATCCTTGTTAACTTAAAAACACACTCATTCAACGACATTTTTGAATGAGTTGTATTAATTTAAGCAGCATGGAGCTATCTGGGCAGAGAGAGCTAGGTCAACCAGCTACATTTTAAAGGTTTCCTTTCTTAAAAAAAGTATCAAGACTATAAACATCTACTATAAATCAGGATTTAGTGACTGAAAGGTGGAGCAAACATCCCTCTGGGACAATGAATCAAGTTAGTACTTGAATCTGTATCATCTTAGAACATCTTTCAAATTTATTTATTAGGTAGCTGAATGATTTTATCTCATCCATGTGTAGCCATCTAGTTCTGCCTGTATCAAGCTGTTCCAGATTGTATCTCTCTGAGCAGTGGCCTGTGCCCTGTTGGAAAGAGGCTACCACTGACGAATATGGTTTTCATTTTGGAAAAGTGAGCTGTCTGTCTTTATCATGGATTAAGGTATCATTGGAAGGTACATAGTACGCTCAGCTTGGAGCGGGCCAAGGTAGCCTCCATCCCCGCCAGCCCTCCAGCCAGGCTCTCCATCTGGTTCTCATAATGATCCCCAGCTACATTTCATCTCATAAACTGAAAAGATGATGCTAGATTAAAAGCAGGCCTGGCAGTGATGGGTTTCAGAAGTCAGGCAGGTATTCTAATTATGTAACACATGTAGTCATTTCTGGTACATAAATTGGCTTCTTACCGGTACGTATTTTATTGGTACTGGTTTCTAAAAGAACAGGCACTTTAGGGTAAATGGCATCAGCCTGTACCAAGGCCACAGCATAAGGAAAACTTCTGTGGCTAGTCTCTTTAGTCCACTTTTAACTACCTTTCAACTAAATACTAGCAGCAACAAGTAAACAGCAACCTACTCAAACCCCTGCAGCCATAAGGACGTCTCATTCCCCTGCACAAGAGATACTGCAAGAGGACTTCCATTTTCAACACCACAGGCTCCACTTTGCAACAATTCACCCTGGGCGCATATCCTCACACGAAGGCCGCTGGAATTCAGTGGGATTCAGGCGCAGCAATCTTCCTAACTGGCAGATCCTATTGCAGCACCGTAGACAATTGTACCAAAACACCTGATTTACAGATGCTTTCTGACTATTTCAAGAGGAGCATACAAAACCATATAGCAAGCATAACACTTGCTCAGTGATATCCTTCTGAGTACTGGTTGAAGTTAGTTCCATTGTTTCAGAAATAAAAGTGATTTATTTAGGCCCATGTTCAGGAAAACATTCAAGTATAATTTTAAATAAAATAAGCTAGAAGTAAAATAAAATAAATTGTCTAAAGTACACTGAAGTATCTGGCCTGAAAACATTCTGAACCCTTTTTAGTAGGTTTCTGCCATAGTGAAAAGAGAACATAGTTAACGAGCACCCTAATGCAAGGAATCAGATGGTTTCTCTGGTAAATAAAAGGTTAAAAGCCTCTCTGAGATGAAAACTGACAATTTTTAAACAGAACCCCTACAAAACCAAAACCAAGTCAGTTTTCTAAAAGTGCTGCAAGCCAGAGGTTAGTTGTTTCTGTACCCTAACAAAACAAACATCATTCCTTTATGTGTCCAGCAGATAGATAATTGGGCTTATCAAACAAAATGCTGAATTTCTGTTGATTTTGCTTAATGCAAGCTGATGCCTAGTGCTAACATTGCGTCAGAATCTTGCCACAGAAATAGTTATATTTGTACCAAGCGCCTGCTCTGGCATATACTCTCTGGCATATACTACTGCAGACCAACCTATTCAAAAGCTATTGCTTACCTCCACGTTATGTTTTTTCTCCCAGCCCATGAACACTCAGTGAACTAGCAAGCTGTTTGCTTTGATACACAGCAGACTTGAAAACTCCCCAAGTTACCTCCACCTAGGAGGAAGAATTTAGCAAATCTATCTGATTTCTCATTCTTCCTTCCACCAGTGCATCAATAAACAGAATACCTTCATGCTTGCTATGAATCTCATATTTCTCCTGAACTGTCCTGGAATCCTGAACTTCTACCTGTCCAACAGGAAAGGAACGTTTCACAGAATTTACTGTTTAATGGAATTTACTCTACAGGATGCCTTTTCTTCCTCTTATCCCACAGGAGGTTAAGGCTCTGAGACTGCTGAATAAGTTCAGTGGGGGACACCATTATACAACCTCTGTGTGCATTGTAGCCCTATATTTAAGAACACATTTAGTTACAATTTATTTCCACAGCCTGTTTTCTTTTTCAGCAGCCTGTGTAAATTCTTTCAGGATGACATTAAATCATTCAGCTGCACCCATTGTGTTGGATTCAATATTGAGTGGACTAAAGAACATATAGGCTGAATGCCACTCTGTCTCTTAGGAATTACATGCTCGCTAGAAGTAAATTATGGTGTATTATAGTACAAAAACATTGCCATAAGTTATTTGTGGCTAAACACCAAAACAAAGTAATGATGTGGCAACATCTGATACATAATTGACTTGAAGCCATTTGCTCCAAGGAATTAGTTACTAACCAAAATTATTGCCATTAACTTGCTCTGTAACAAAACTTTGCACAAACTAAAACAAAAGCACTTTATGCGGCCATGGAAAGCCCCATCCTTAGGCTAACACTCAGCTACATGTTGGGCCATCACTCCCAGTCTCACCCGCTCCACCTAAACTGAGTAAGCCAGAAACTTTGTTTTGAACTAGGTCCTCTCCATCCAGGCTCTAGCTCTGTGCTGATCTGTTCCTGTGCTCAGTGCCACAAGGCAGGTTTGCACATCCAGTGAGAGTCTCTGGATGCTACCACAATACAAATAATTCGAGTTGAAAAGTCTCAATTCTGAAAGCGAAAGAAAGTGGACTCCTGGAAAGAATGTGAACCTTTCTAGAATAAATAGAACATTTTAAATGTTATTCAAATAACTTCCTTTCATCTCTCTTTTTATTTCTTTAAAGT
Source organism: Psilopsiagon aymara (assembly GCA_024733675.1). NCBI lineage: Eukaryota > Metazoa > Chordata > Aves > Psittaciformes > Psittacidae > Psilopsiagon > Psilopsiagon aymara. The sequence goes on from JANRGW010037889.1 coordinate 121,946, forward strand.
TAATTGGAAAGAAAAGAAGTCACGAGGGGACACATTCCAGGAGTCTCCCTGGTATAAATTGGGCAGCACACACAGTGCAAACCAGTAACAACGAAATGACCCCTTAAAATATTGCATTTCTTGCCAAGCATAACTTCTTCGAAGAGATTAAGCTTCACCACTAGCCAAAATTTGAGAGCTGAAAGTCCTAGTTCAAGTTGGGGCATGATACAAAGATAGAAAAAAGGGGTAAAGACACGCATCTCAGCCGATGTTTCAGCAGAAAAGCAGGTCCAGTAGTTAAGAAAGAAATGCTCTCAGGCTCTAAACCCCCAAGCTCTCCTCCAGGATTAAACTATCGCACTCCTGTCATTAGTAATTTGGGTGCACCCCTTTCCCAGCACACCTGTGGAAACCACTCACGCTTGCACTGTCTGGCCCATTCACTTCCAGACAAGATCCAGCCCTGGGGTCTTCCACAAGCCAGCTTCTCAATTAGAGAACAGAGGAGCAACGTCAGGACTGGCTCCTGACAAACCCCATTTTGGGCTGCGCTGTAACAGTCCATCAACACACAGAAATCAGATTCACGGAAATTGAACAGCGTAACTTAAAAACAAATGGGAGGCAAATACCACAAAGTCTTGTTATTTCTACTCTTCAAGTTTACGGCTTTGTTACTGTGACTCCTGTGCACTTGATAGATTGGATACTAATGGGCCACAGGAAACAAAAAACAGATGACTAACATTAGCCAGTAAGTGTAAGCACCAGCAAAAGTCAAAAATAGGCTGCTCATAGCTCCTCCCATGTTTTCCAGCTATTCAGAATTAGAACAGACACTGAGAAAAGTATTCATAACTCACATTTAAATTGAATCTTCTATTAGAGGGTATCACAGCAGTTGTGGCTGTTAAATACTTGGAACTAACAGGGTGCCCGGCACTCATCTGCAGAAAAAAATGCCTCAAAGAACTGGAAACAGTCAAACTGCATAAACATACTCCACACACCACTGTGGGTGCCACTGAAAGTACAGAAAACATTTAGAATGGAAGGTGAAAATAGCCGAAATATAAAATTCTTTATGTAGTAAGACTTCAGAAAATAGGCCCTCCCAAAGGCCTTTTTTTCTACTGCTTTCTGTTAAGAGAAAAATAAAATCCCTTATCTCCACAATCCCCCTCTTCAAAAGAAAATGAATGTTTGATTCCACTGAAATAGTTCAGTGCCATGAAACAGATCTCTATTGTTTTGAGGAGAGAAAATCCCAATTGTTTTTCTATCTCTTCTGTTCTCAGAACTCAAGTTGCTTTGGGCAGTTATTAACAAAAAAAACACACAAAATGAAACACTTAAAATCTGAAAGAGTCAAGCAAACCTGTCACTCTCCCTGCATCCTGCATACTCAAACCTTGCAAATGCAAAGGTGTCATTTGATATTAACAACTCTCTTGCAGAGTTGGCCTTTTAGCATCTGTGCCTATATTTATTAAAAATAAAATCAAGTCAGCAGCGTACCAGGCAACAGAAAATGGTCTAGGACTGTTCCTGACTGACCTGTACTGGGACAATTATAAGGGATGTGTACCAAGCGAATAGAGATAAAGCCTATGAAATCTGAATGGCTGCTCAGTATGGCTCCCAGCAGATACTCCTTCACCTCAGTCTTCCAGTCCAGTTCACAAAATAAGCTGCTGCCATCTTATGGAAGAGACCTTGAAAAGCACTTGATCCAAACCCAGTTCTGCTCTTCCTCCATTGCTGCATTTCTGTATCTCCCTTGGTTTACTCTGGGATTAATAACTCACTCCCCACCCCCAATAACTTCCTTGCTTTGCAAAGATCTGCCTATTGAGTTATTCTTTGTGGAAATTACTTTCTCACCTACGACTTCACAGTAATTTTCAGAGCACCCATGTAGTCAGAGTAGCATACTGAGAAAGGGAACAAGCCAGCCAGGATGTTAATCTTGACGCTGCCTCAGACAGAAGTTTCTTGTACAATACAACAAAAGCCAGCTGCAGCCAGTCAGCCACTACAGGAGAAAGTCATCATTTTTGCCCAGTCTTAAGGCAGTCACTCTGTGTGCTCCACCTCTGGCCTTCTCTACATAGCCAGCTTAAAACAGTTTAGCTAAAGGTGCGATTTTTAACATGCTTACTAAGATAAATGAAAACATGCCATCTTAATCCTGAAGCCAGCATGTATACAAGGGATCAATTTCTCCATCTATAAAGCACAAAGAGCTGCATTTGCAGAATGTCAGGGAGCTTTGCTGAGAGATTTGCCCTGTGATCTGGAAGGAAAATCACTGTGCTACTGGGAGGCATGAACCAGAGAGCAGAACTATACCAGGGACTGAAAGGATGGCTGAAACCTTTTATAGCCTCCAGAGCTGCATGTAACTGCACTGAACAGGTTGTGTGAAGGACAAATGGCGACACAAGATGAGTCAAGAGCATTATTCTTTAAATGACATTGGACAGAAAATAGAATTGCTGTCAGAACTAAACATTTTTAAATACCATTCATTTTAAATGGGAAAATCTGATTTCCTTCTTTGGGGAAAACACAAAGTGAGCAGCAAGGAAAATGACAGCTTTTAGGACTTGGATACATAATGTTCAGATAGATAAGCTGAAGAAAAAGCCCACACCACATTGTATCTGTAAGCCCCATCCTCAATAGGTTAAACTGACATTGCTCACAAGGTAAATACCATCCACTAGTGCAGGCACAACACTGCAGGCACTCCATATTCACCAAAAGGTGCAGAAGTTCCAAGTGACTTCTATTAAGAGACAAAAATTAAAAAAAAAAACAAGACAAAACTCAACCAACCAAACTTGAACAGGCTGCTGAGGAGGACAAATAGATCTATAGAGACATGAGGATCATTTGGTAAGGTAAGTCTATTGAAAGAGCACATCATCCAGCACATTCTCTCTACGTCATTCTTTCTGAAAGCAGAACTGTAACTGAAGTCTGCTCTAACCCACAGAAAGCATAACTGAGTCATCTCTCTTACTCAAAGCCATAGAGCTAGAGCAACAGTGCTGGCCTTGGGTAAACAGACTAATGACCCCTCAACGAGGCTATAATCCCTATTTCTCCATGTTCCCAGTGCACCTAACAAAGCTTATAGAGAGTATTTCAGAGAAGCTACCACTACTAAACTGGGTGGAAAGAACTGATTGGATTCAAGGACAGCAGGTGGGAATTCAGGCATGCTAGTTCAACCCCCAGGTTTCTGTCTCCTCATGGGATTTTACACAAATAATTTGTGCCCAAATACTCAAAAGCACTTTGCCACCTAAAGGCTTCTGCAGAAATCGAGAACCACCTGCAGTTGTTTCACAAGCCTATCTCACAGCACTGCAAAAGGCCAATGGTTGCAGAGAGCTCATGTGCTGTGATAATAGATGGCGGCAGGTGCCCAACACAAATATACTATCTTCTTTCTCCCACATCAGCTTGGAAAGTCTCATTTAGCAGCATTTCTTAGCCATGCCTGAAAATCTAGTAACAACATTCACATTGGTCTTTAAATAAAAATTCCAGTACATACATGGCCCTTATTAACTGACAGATATAAAATTTCAGCAAGGAAAGAGATTGTGGTTTCAAGGTTCCACTTAGTCTCTAATCAGAGCATAAAAGAAAGTGTTGGGTTTTTTTTTTTAATGTATATGTAAGATATAAAAAACACATTGCCTTTTGTCTTTTTACTTTTTCACTTTCCTAACAGGCTCCTTTGAACAGCTTCATTTAAAATGGCCTTTCTACAGCACCCAGCATTTTCTTTGGCAAATTTGGAGAGCTGGATTTTGTGATAAAAGAAAATTGCACCAGAAGACCAAAACTGGATTAGGAGATTTGACAGGACTTCATAAAAATCAGTTGTGCACAGGCAAAGAGGGATTTTTCAATAGGTCATTTTAAAGAAAAAAAAACTCTGGAGGAAAGAGTTCTGCTTGGTGGCAAACTCATCTAACCCTTGCAAAGCCTACAGAAGAGTCTGCAAGGGAGGCAGAGACTACGGAGCACAAGAACACACACAAACTCTCACATCTTAGTTATTTTTACACATGATTAGTTATCATTTTTCATAAAGTACACACATGTACTTGATCAATGGCAGAGTTCTGCCAATCTGTCCTGCACACAGTTTGGGGCTGGTGGAGACAGAAAGGAGCAGATTCTCTCTTGGACATTCACTGGCCTACTTTTTCTCACACATGCTTCCCCATTTGCTCTCTCACTTTCCCATGTCAGTTAAGCTGTAAAATTATCTAGGAATCAAGGGGGATAAAGAGCACATCTTACTTGCAAGGATGGATGCAGAAGACTTTGCCTGCATGATAGGGGTAGATCAGGATGCAGAGCACTTCTCTTCCAGCCCCTGTGCTATCACTGATAACTCTGATAACATAGAATGGACTTCAGTCTTGTCTGAGAGAGAAGATAGCACTCTCCATCATGGTACACATTTCTAGAGCATGATTAGAGACACTGAACATTCAGAGAGTGCCTAACACCTTGCTAACAGATAGCAACAGCTTTATTTAAATAGTTCCCCTATTAGAGATACTAAATCCTTCTTGCAATGCAGACAGCGAGTGTTTGCACATAATCACAAAATATCACGGTATTCTTTAGGATAAGCTACCCGTAAACTACATTGCTGTCTCAGTGCCATGTAATTTCTTCCCTTCCCGTTTCCAGCCATGCCTGTAATAATGAACATCCCTAAAATATTTCCAGTCTAATCTTCTTTTATTACTAAATTAACATTAGACCTAGAACTTTCCACTAAATATATGGAAACCACACTAATGTTAATCACTTGCATCTGGTTGCTAACAGATTAATAACAGCCACTCCAAAAGATTTCACCCTCACAGTGCTGCCAGGACTAAACATGGCAGGAGCCATCAAACACAGGCCAGGGTCAAGACAGAAGCGGAAGTACAGAGCAAACAGGAAAACACGAATTTAAATAACTGAACTGAAACAATTCTCAATTATATGATTTACTTATAATAGAGACAAAAATACCCAAAACCCTCAAACATGATCTGCTCGATAAATTAGGGGCTCTTCAACATTTGTTTTCCCTTAATGTGTTTTCATACATTTCCAAGCCTGCTGACTTGATTCCTGCGCACTGCTGATCTCAGGCCAATCACCCCCAAGGATTTGCCTCAGCTCAGGAGTGGCTGGTAACAATAACACAGGTTTTTAGAGTTCACTGAGGAGACAAAACTCCAAGCAGACATTCTGAAACGTGGACTACCACAGAGTCATTAAACTAAAAACTCTCCTATATGCAGAGTAGAGGGACACAGGGCAGTTAAGCTGCTTTCCTCAGAGCCACATCGAGAAATAGGTGCATTACTCTGTTTAAGTTTTTTTATATGGTTTATTTCCACAGACACTGATGCGTTAAAAAAGAGGTACAGGCCCAGAGAGCGATTACATTACTAGTTCTGTACTGCATTACCCAAAAGGAAAAAAATGAAAAGACACTGCTTTACAACAAGCAGCATTCCTGTCCTGCAGGAAATGCAACTGCTTCTTTGTTTTCCATGTCATAAGTGAAACAATTTTCAGCTTGGTTCCACTGGCCACGTCAGCATCATCTGGCAAACACAGGTTTCAGTGGAAGCTCCAGCTAAGGGAACACACTCTCATTACAGCAAAGGAAATAAAGGATAAACAGAAGGGTAAGATTTCCATTATCAAGGTTCCAAAAACAGTGGAAGAAGTTGTCTGCTGAGCAATAATATCTCCATTGTTGGGTTTTTTGAAGGAATATTTTATATACATGAATGGTTTGAGTGTACTTGATCCTTTCTTAGGGTAGAGAGAAAGGCTACTGTGGTGTCTTAAAGTCCTTCCAGTCTGAGAAAACAGAGCAGGAGTCTGCAAACAAAGAGAACATTCAGACTTTAAGCTAGTATGATAAAAAGTTCCAATTTGTATACAGTCTGACTTCTCTGGAGGGCATGGCAAATGCATTTAAATGCTTTTATTGCTTCTGACTATTATTATGAAAAACATTGCAAATAATTTCCACTAAGCTCAGAAGCTACTCATATTTTTGAGGGGCACAAGAGAAAGGAAGCACACCATTGCAGACCTTCTGATATCACTGCTACCTATCTGGAATTTACAGGCAAAACTTCATTCCACTTCTTTTTGATTGCTCCAGCCTCACACAGTTTGCCTCTCCTCTCTCGGCAAGACCACAAGATGACTTTTTCTTACTGTTTAAAAGGAGAAGAGAAGCAGGAAGGATATTGAAAGGGTTAAACTCACCTGCTGGCTCAATCCATTGTATTTCATCATGCTTGCCTGTGAAACAACATTTTCCTTTCTCCCATTTGCCAGCTAACACAAAATCCTAAGAGAAACAAATAACATGGTAGGAAGGTGTCCCCCACCTTGGAGGGAGGTCAGTCAAACTTCGCAGCCAGAGAAGGCCCATTTCAGGTCCATTTGCAAACACACTCCCTGTGGCATCAGACCAGAGAAGCCCCAGGAAGCAACCTGCTTTCTGGGGAGGTACATTCAGCTATTGAGCTCTGTGCTGCTTCAGCCAGACTGCCAGCAGTACCTGAACTACCTCTCATGTCTGTGCCGTGTTAACAGTTCATTGATGCTTTTCGCACCCTTACTCCTTTACCATCTTTCTAGCTGCATTGCTGCATAGGTAGAGGGAGGCACAGGCATCCGACCTGACACAACAAGACATTGTTAAATCTTCTGCCTCACACTGAGAAACAGAGAAATGCTGTGATAATAACATTCTTACAGTCATTTCATGTACCTGAAAAAGGATCTCTGTGCCTTAACACTTGTCTCTTCCAACTAGATCTGCTAACTTAGTAAGCTTTTCCTCTCTTACGAGCTTTGAGTCAAACACTGTAAGTTACAGAAAAGCCTCTATGAGTATTGCCTGTGGTCCTGAAAACCAACAATTTGTAAATTCAAGCATTATTGCCAAATCTTAAATGCTGTCAGTACTCCAACAGATTATGTTGGAAACTGTCTGAGAGACCATTATTAACACTTCACTAAAAACCGTGAGGTCCTGCACTGAGCACATTTGGCTCTGCAACTTTCTGGACTCCTTCTTATGTTCCCCACGGCTACATTTAAGCTCTGCCAGCTGTGAGGACATTTTAGCTCCCAGGCCCATATACAGCCCAGCTACTCTCCAATTCCAGCTCAGGATGGAGCCTGGATCTGTACCTTCGCCTCATGCCAGAGATCCTGGCAGGATGACAGCAGGATGTGCAGGTCAGGCAGGAGCCAAGTAGCATCCCTTCAGCTCTTGACGGGAGCAGCTAGTGGAGTAAGATCCCGGTGTGCACTGTGGGACAGTCCCACTCCACTGCTTTGAGGGCACATGCTGTAGACTCCCTTACAGTATAGCTTAAAACACCAAAGGAAGGGAAAGGAAGGTGCTCTCTGTCAGACTCTATACCCGGAGAGGCTATCTGCTGCTGATACCTCTCAAAGTAAGTTTTTCTCCACCTATCAGTTCCTGTCCCTCCAAAAGAAAATTGCTCAAACTCCTTCTAACAATTTTCCACTGAAGCATCTTCCTATGCTTACACAGCTCAGTTACAACAGCACTTTGCCAGCAACGCTGACAGCAGCACCCCAAAGAGCAATCTTGCAGAGATTCAGCTTCTTTAAAAAAGAAAATTAAACCATTTTAAAGCCAACATTTTGCTGTATTTTCTTTACAAAATGAACAACAAAAAAAGGCAAAGATACTAAAACACAGTTTCCTTCTGCCAGGAAACTAGACATAAACCAGGTACAGATTCATTAGGTGAACAGAACTCTGCTCCTGTCATGCTTCTCAGTCTTTTGTATCTTTTGGTTTCCAACAATGCACAAGGCATACAGAATGAATGGCTCCATCTTTTCCTGGCTGGTCAATGTCAGTGAAAAGATATATATGCCCACTATAAACTGAAGTTATCAGTGCTTTCTTTGAGGTAGAACACTTGAGAAACCCAAAATAAACCCACAACTTTTACCATGAACTCTTTGCTGTTTATTAACACCCACCCAAGAGCTATCTTATCCCCACCCCCCAGGTCCCAGATGCAGTGAGAACACTGCAGTCAGCATCACAGATGTCAACCCATGTTCTGAAGTGCATCTCTGTTTCACTGCAATTGCATCAACACTGATAGCCACACAGGTTTTCAGACTTCTTATAACCATGCCTGCAAGCACAAAGAGCATGCGGGCAGTGTAGTGCCTTTCTGCAGCTTAGGGAAAGATGCAGGAACTAGAGAAACTAGCTATAGCACTAGATAAGAGTGCTGTTAACCCACCTCTGAAGTATTAGCAGATGGCCTAGCATGACTTGACTCTAAGCCCTCTCTTCTGAGGGAGATAAGTGGTAGGGAATAGCTAACTCTTCAAATGAAAAGAATTTCAGCTTTCACATTCCATCTCTTCCAATACTCTGACACAGGAACACATCAGGTGTGCCAGCAGCACTGGTCTGTCACTGCCCAACACATAGAGCCACCAGCAGCAGCTAACACAATCAGGGATGCAGAGCCTTTCAAGAAAAACCACAGACATCAGTCTCTGTGGTGCAATCGGTTAGCGCGTTCGGCTGTTAATCGAAAGGTTGGTGGTTCAAGCCCACCCAGGGACGGGTTCCCTTTTAAGGTCCGATCGGAACAATGGGATGTGCCGACTCCTGCCCCGGAGAGGAATAACCCCCAGCATCAGTAGATGCTTTGGAGGCCACCCCACTGAAAAGCAGCTTGGCACAAAAGGACCTGGGAATTCTGCTAGACACCAACACAAGTCAGCAAAGTGCCCTTGCAACAAGGCTGCAGCAGAGTCTCCTGGGCTGCACTACGAGAAGCATTGCCAGCAGGTTGAGGTAGGTGATCCTCCCTCTCTCCTCAGCACTGGTGAGGCCACACCTGGAGAGCTGTGTCCAGTTCTGGGCTCTCCAGTACGAGAGACATGGACATATAGGGGGCCAAAAAAGGCCACAAGGACGATTAAGGTTTATAAGAGCATCTCTCCTATGGGGAAAGACTAAGGAAGCTGGGACTTGCTCAGCCTCAAGATTAGGTTCAGCAGGGATCTTGTCAACCTATATAAATACCCAAAGGGAGGGAGCAAACAGCAGAACCAGGCTCTATCCAGCAGTGCTCAGTGACAGGACAAGAGCAATTGGCACAAACTGAAACACAAGAGATTCTATCTGAACATCAGGAAACCTTTTTCACCAAGAGGGTGACCAAGCACTGGCACAAGCTGATCAGAGAGGTTGTGGAGTCTCCTTCCTTGGAGATACTAAAAAGCCATCTGGACACAGTCCTGGGCAGCCTCCTCCAGGTGTCCCTTGATTGAGCAGAGGGGTTGGACCAGATAACCTCCAGAGCCCACTTCCAAATTGAACTATTCTACGTCCAGCATACTGTTCAGGAGAGAAATCCAAGTCAAATTACAGACAGATGTGACCTCCGACCTCTGGCACTCAGAATACCCAGTCAATCTGGAGCTGCAGCTCTGATTTCACACCAAGCTCAGGCACTGTCAGTATATAAAGCCCAGCTCTTGCTTCCATAAGCATCCTTCCTTCTGTTCTTCTGGGTGACATCTGCCCACAGACTTTTCATGTTTGTCATGCCTACCCTGAATTAAAATAATCCACTTATCGAAAGTTCAGAGATGTTTCAATAATCTCTAACCAATATAAAATATTAATATATACATTATGTTCAATATTATAGTTTGATATTATAATACATCATATTTAGCGTATATGACGAACTATACATTATTAAAACTGCCATGACACTTTGGGCAGCTGTCACTGCTTTTCCCTAAACCCAGTTTATGCCTTTGCTCCTAATCCTAAATTGTAATGAGAAGCTGCAGAGATCTAGCTGTGTTGAAGAACATCTTGTTAGCCACCCTCCTCAGATATGAAAGTCCACCCTGACAAGCATTAAGAACGAGGAACCATGCACTCCCATCAAAAGGGTTGAAACAGACTCACTCCCTGAACCAAGTAAATCCAGAGCTGATGATACACAGAAAAACACTAGAAAAGTTTTCTTCTGATCATGAGTTGACACTTCTATTTTTAAGGTTTCTTCTGCAGTCTCGGTTTTTTAAGCTTCCAAAATAAAGTACTGGAGCCCAAGAGCTCTAGAACTTAAGGAATTTTGCTATTGCTGTACATAAAATGTGCACAGAACCTACAGAAACCAGTAATGTGAAGAAAAAAATCTTCAGTTAATCACCACAACCATTTTAACTCCAACAGGAGAGACCAGACATTACTCAGGCACAAGGACAAATCTTCTTATTCTTGCATTAAAATCAGGCCACAGAACGTAAGCAGGCAGTAGTCTGGAAACATGCCTTCATACTTCTTTGCCTGTACAATCCTTCATCAATTTTTAATTTAGGCGCCACAGGTACTCAAGAGCAAAGTACGCGGAAACCTTACCAAACCAGTAACAGTTTTAATGGAGAGCTTCTCTCCTTTTTTCCCAAAAGCTAATGCTGTTGGACAGAGACCAGGAAAAACACCTTGTGCTTTGCCCTTGAAGGCTCAACTACCTCTGAAATCCACGCAATGGTTTGCCTGGCAACATGAAAAAGCCCTGATCACACTGATGCTCCTTCTTCACACCTTCATGAAGGACAGCAAGATGCTGGAAAATAGCAAAGGAACTTTAAAAACGAGAGCACATAGAGGCTGGATGCAACACATGAACATTAACAAGCAGTAAATTGTGCTGATCACAGCACAAGCTGCACAAGTTTTGCACGTGTCTAAAGGAATGCATCCAGATCAGCTTCAAAATATGGAATTATTATACTAAACTACAGGGCAAGATTAGAAGGATTACTGCTGTTCACTATATATACGGTTACTGGCAGACAAGGGAACTAACAAAATGAAGCCTACAGAGCGGTTACTACTGTGGTATGTGATGGCAGCAAGAACAGTGTTTCCTGAAGTTCTGCCAAGGCTGATGAGACAGTCCTTGGTATTGTTTGGGGACTTACTGAACTCACATTTTCATTTGGTTAAGACTTACTCTGAGCCAGCTGTTGATGTCATTACTGCAGCAGAACAGGAAAGGTGATGCTGTAGTTTGGATAAAATCCCCAATAGCAATAATAAAAAGCGCATCTTGAAATCTCCACCAGAAGCCTGTCCCACCTCCCTTCTCAAAATACTGGACGAAGAAATCCGAGACAAAACCTTAACAACACTTCATAGTATTCTCAAGTGTAAGTTCCAAGAAAATAAAACTGCTGTGCCACATTCTTCCAGGCCAGCATAAAGACTGCCCAAAGCCTTTGCCAGCCGCAAGTAAACTGCTAGTCAGTATTTTTAATATTGACTACAGAGTAAAAGAACTGGAAACAACTTCAGTTTTAACTATCTTTCAAGACCACATAAGATTTCTCAGTTACCTCATTCTGGTTTAGTACCTTCTTATAAAGCTATCTACCACAGAAATGGACACATTCTCATTGCTTGATGGAAAGCAAACATCTTCATCGTTGTACCTGTCCCCGTTACGTTTCAGCTGCTCACTGAGGTAGTCTGAAGGATCGCCTGCGCAAACTTCTCTGACCACAACACACAAAACTCTGCAAAGACACAGGCTTCTATAACCATGAAGCAAAGATTAGGACACAGCTTGCAACAGTTTCAGATATGCTTGCATTACAGCTACAAAGTCCACTTGGTGTGGTACAATTCTGACCAGCAAAGGGGAAAACCAACTTGGAAAGTAACTGAAGCCAAATTCACTGCAACCGATACTGGAAGCACCAGAACCCATCCCTCCAGTAGACAGCTTCTTGTCGGAGCAATGAAGAAAGGAGGAGAGATGCTAGGAAAAGACATTCTTCAGAGACATAAATGAGAATGCTTGAAAGACACAGCTAGAAAAGCTAGTTGCAAGTCAATTAGAAAACACCTGTTTTGTTTTTCTTACAGGAGCTGACCCACTCCTCTCGGTCTCACTGAATGTACTGTTTCTGACTACTCCTCTCCCCAGAAAAATTTTGCAGGGAAAAAAGGCGCAAATGATTTGCTTCTTCTGCAGAACAATACCTGCTATTCAGAGGACCTCACAGTTCCCTTTGACAAGAGCTGTCAGAGCTGTCAGAAGCAGAATGAAAGATGAACTCAGGTCCTGTGACAAAAGGATCTTTTGTGAAAAACTGAAAATTAAGTCTCTTCTCAACATACAGATGCACCCAGACTAGCAGGGAAAAAAGGTATGGAAGTAAATTACAGGCAGCATCTATAATTTATGGCCTACTGTAGCATTATGACACTTGCCCACTATTACTGAAATCATACTAAAATAATTAGGTTGAAGCTTTAATAATCCTGCAAGTCTCCTATACTGCTAGCCTACAAAAGCCAGAATCCTCTGATCTCAGATTTGCTCAGCCCACATATTCTGCACGAAACAGTAATACAAATCTAGCATTTTAATGCAGTATGTATGAATATTTAATATTACTTCCATTTACATATTTAAGTTATCCTATATTAACACTGCTATAGATACAGTATTTGGTAAAAACAACTAGTACAGTTAAATGTTCAAATTTCGGTATTGTTTCCTAGCAAGTGTAAAATAATACAAAACAATTTCCATCTGAAAAATAAAGTCTACTTTAACAGAAGCAGCCAAGACCGGCTGCAAAATATAGATCATGTGTGCTGACATTTACACAAAACCTTGTAGTAATAAAAGGTTGCGTCATTCACTGTATTTAAAAGAAATTGCCCAATAGCTCAGTTACTGACTGCGCTATAGGAATTGTTAAAAGAAAGAAACAAAGAAGCAAACAAAAACCCCACCCAAAGCACAGCCACACACAACACCACAGCATCCTTTCATGTCCTTCAGAAATCAAATAATCTGTTCTTCAAAGTGGCCTTGTTTAAATTGCATGTGATAGAAAATATACAACTCTACAACAGGACAAGGTTAGAAAAGTTGAATACTGTGGAAAAAATTTATTAGTCTATACAAGTCTTCTGAAACAAACCATTGGCTTTGACAGAGTAAATTCAAGTGAATACTCATCGCAATAGTGTTTTCCCATACAGAAATCAAGAAGTCCTATAGCTTCCCATTTATAATGTCTGTGATAGGAGCTGTATTTCTGAACAAGTAGCTGCACAAAGCAGACATGTGATAGAGATCTTCACAGCTACAGTTTGAGAGAAAATTATATTACAAACATTTAGGAAAATTAGGCATCTGTACTGAAGTGTGGCAAACTGATTCACAATGAAAGAACAAAGGTGTCACTCAGACCCCTTGCCAATAATGAAGACTATCTATAACAAGTCTAGAGCAGACTGCATCATAAAAACCTAGAGTGCAAGAATACCACAAATTTAGTATATAAATATCACAGGATTAAAACTCCAGTTAAGCCATCAACTGAAGTAATAATTAAAAAGAAAAAAGGGTGTCTGCCAGCTTGCAAAGGAAACTTCCAAAACATCTCTTCAAGAAGGTGCTGATACCAACTACAGCCTGTGCCAATTTGTATTTTAGACAGCTCTGCTGAAAGAAAATTATCAGATTTGTCTATGTACCATATATTCTTGCTGGGTTTAATACCATTTTAGAAAAAAGGCATTTAATAGAAGAGATGAAATGTAACATTTATAGCTCACACTGTTTTCAAGATCTGTGCACACTATATAGTTCTATAATTTCAAAAGCATTTAAAAATAAGACGAAGCGCAGACAATGCAGTAATGTTTGTTAGATTCGTTTAGAATAGTTACACAATGAATGTATACAGTCATAGAATTTGTTGTGCATTTGTTCTTGCACATTATTTATGCTACTTATAAAAACCTGAAGATTGCAAATTGGGCATGCTTGCCATAACATTTTCAAACTGGGAAAGATGCAGAACATTGTTCCTAGAAGTGTTCACTGCCATGATACAAAACAAGTATGTGCAAACTGCAAGGTCCCTAAAAAAAGCATTTAATGAATTTATGTACAGAAAGATGTCACTATCTGTTTAAATACACAAAGAATAAGCTTCCCAAAGTTTATAACATAGAACAATATCCACCACATGCTCCCCCTCCTCCTCCATATCCTTCTTCCTTGCTTGATAATTTTACACCTCTGTTTTGGCTCTCACTCTCCCACAGTCCAGGAGTCTGAATGATTTTTTCAACAAGCTCTTCAAAGGCACACTGTACACCATCACATGTTTTTGCACTTGCCTCTAGAGAAGGGATGTAAGATGTCAAGTGTTAGCATAACTTGCAGTAACTTATTTAGTGTTTCTCTTTCAGTTAAGTCTCAAAAAACAACCTAGATTTAGGACTTCCACAATACATTCTATAATAAAATAGCACTGCCAAAATTAACAGGTATGAAGATTTAAGTCACCACATAAGGCAGCACACCTCAGACTCTTGAACGTCATTATAATATATGGCGACAGCTATAGATGAGCCTTATTTTCTGTGGAAAACACTTCAGCAAAAAGAAAGGATGGTTCTACTAACTTACAATGTCAGATAAACCCGGTTGCTGTGTATTCATTTCTGTGTATTAGTCAGAACCGCTGTACCACCACACCATAAGCAGCAAAAATCCATACTGTAAGATTCTGGGTCAGCCTCCATGATACAACTCACCTCACAAAAACCAATAAGGGATCTCATTTCTTCCACAGTTTGCAGAATTCTGTGTAATTTCACTTTGGCTAAGACCAAAAAATTTGTTTAAAGAGTATACTATGAGGACAACAGATACCATCTGAAACTGTTCAGTTCCATTAGGGCTTGCCCTGTCATCCTACACAGCCATGCAGATACTTACCGTACGTAGCATGCAGACATATATACTTATAGTTTAATTTTCATGTTTCTTTTCACCTTCCATGCACTTAACAGCTTGTGTCTTAACTTTGACCTTCTATTTCCACATATGACATATGCAGTGAAAAAGAAACTCAGCAAGGTACTAGACAAAAACAGTACTTAATAGATGAGGTACGTAACTCTCACTACAGGACATGTCAATGTACTGCTTTGCTAACAGAGTCATCCTATAAGGCAAGCCCTGCTGATCCTTAAATGAAGCATGCAATAAACTTATGCATAAGAATCACTTCACTACCTACTTTATCATTACGAGGCTTTGCCTACAAAAGCTATCTCATTTTGCAGCAAGATGAGACCAACATATTTGCTTCAGTCATGATTATGTCATTATTCAATCCCACCCACCATTAAGTTAATTATATTCCCAACTATTTTTACATCCCAGTTCTAATACAGATTTCTGTCAAGTACCAGCTCTTTTGCTACACCAAAAGCTGGCCACTACTAACAGTTCTTCCTCTTTCATTTGGCTTATGATTAATTTAGCAAGTTGGCTGGGAACAGAAATCAGACAAAACTCCAAACCTAAACCAGGTTTTGTCAGACCACAGTAGTTTGTTTCTGCCTTTAGTCCTTACAAATTACAGCATAATCATTCCCAGTTAGTACAGGTATCTGGACATATTTGGCAACAATTAAAAAAAAGGGGGGGATATGCCTGCTATCTTTTTACCATCTGCAGCTGAGAAATATCATAAGTTTGATTTTATGTATAAAGACTATCAGTCCCACAGAGTGGTACTTCTCATTAGGTAACAGAAATCAAGTAAGATCCCTGCAGGTATCTATAACATACCTATGAACAACATGGAATGTTTTCTTGCAAATTTGAGACCTTCATTTCTGTCAACTTCCCGGTTTTCCTATAAGACATAGCATTGATATGTATTATTAAAAAAATACACCAACAGAATACTTACTGCAGTTGCATTTGGTTTACCTTATCAATCTTGTTTCCAACTAGCATTTTCACTATGTCGTTCCTTGTGCAGTACGTTTCCAGTTCATTTAGCCAGTTATCCAGCTTGACAAAAGTATCTCTTCTTGTGACATCATAAACTGAAAAATATTAGCAATATTATTCCCATACTATTTTTCCAAGAAATACAGCTTATATTACAAAAGTAAGAAAAAAACATGGCTTTTTGAATTAGAAAACTAAGGCATCCCCAGGATTCTAATTGGAAAAAAAGTTGAATATAAACCAGCTCAGATTACTAATGATACTAATGTAGAGCGACTCTAAAATTCAGTCATCTACTGTTCATGGATCAATTTATCTTGAAACATCCTAGCTTACAGACCAGACATTATGATTCTCCAACAAATCCTACACTTGCAGACTCCAGAAGTAGCATACTTATTTACATTACTACAAAGAAGATATGTAAAGAGTACACCATGTCCTTCTGCAACTGAGCTAGTGACAATCAAGACCTGTTTAACAGCACTCCTATAGTTACTGATTTGGACAAAACTGTAAACTGATTACTGGCATTTATAAGGATTTGGTGAACTACTGATTTTTCAGCATTTTAGTGTTTCAAACTATTTAGCATGCGTGTGGGATATAAGTAATAATCTGCTAGGAGCAGAAAGGGCTGATAAAAGAAAGTAGACTTTGTTAAACCTAAAATCAACTACTCAGCGACTACCCAAGAGCTACTATTTCAAGCTATGAAAGTATTTTATCCTCCATTCTCACATCCTGTGTGCAGAGGCACAAACAGTTGCTTTCAGTTAAATCTATAGCTTTGCACAACCAACCTTATTTTTATGAAGTTGTTAAACAGTCAGGAGAAGATTATTAAATAAAACAAGAAAGCAAATTGAAAGAGCAGAACTTTCTAGCTCCCAACCTTACTTTTACAGCTTTCAACAGTAAGTGGCAGGATCAGTGCCAGTAACTAGGCGACTTGACAAAACATGCCTTGACAGTATTTTCCTATACCAGGAAGATACAACAACTCAGACTTGGGAAATAGCACATACAAACCAAAACCTACCAGGAAGTCTCATAAGAGAGGTTATTCAAAGTTAAACAATTTAACTGGACACAGTATCTTACCAAGAATCACCCACGTAAGACACAACTAAAAAAAAAAACCAAAACAACAAACATGGCAGACTTACTTCCCTGCCCTTACTTTGGTTATCGCCTCATTTCTAGCAGTGGAGAAGTAGAACTTCAGAGGTCAGTGCCTATTAACAGGTTTCAATGCATGGAAGAAAAAAGACCCTTCACCGTGAAGTTGCAATTACAGCTTTTGGCCTGGGTTTCTCCCACACAGATTGATGCTTTTTATGCTAGTTTTTTTTAAGTGACTCTGACTGTGTTACACACAAACAGCTGAAAATCCCAAACTCCACAGGGAGTTTATACTAATTTCATTAGGAAAAACAAACAGGGAGAAGAAAAAAGTTGTGTATACACTCATACAGAAAGAATATACTGAGAAGTCTTTTTCTACTTTTTCCTGGACTCTGGGCTTAGTAAGCACAGGCAAAGACCACAGATCATAATCAAAAATTCTAGCAGCACAGGGACAGCTTCAAACTATACCTTCAAACAGCAGTATCTTTTAATCTCATGCAAAAATCAGTGGTTCTCAGGCCAATGAGACTGACTACATCAACAAGAGAGCAGGCATCAAAATCAAGATCTTCTAATCTTCTAATATCAGTTGCTCAACACTGATACAATGATTTTAAGCATCAATTAAGACACTACAGAAAGCTTTACAAGTTTGTATAACTCCAATATATGAAAACTGCACAAATACATTCAAAACAGCATGCAAAGCTATACTTACCTAGGATAACACCTTGCGCACCTCTATAGTAACTAGGTGTTAATGTTCGGAACCGCTCCTGACCTGCAGTGTCCTAAAAAGCCATTCAGAACAATCCATTATTCAGAACTTTAGCAGAATCCAGTTTTTCTCTCAGGTATTCTGCTTCTAATGAACATACAAAATAAGGTCTAAAGTGTATTCCATTACCATATTAACTGAGTTTATATCCTCCCTTGCTGTTTTACTACATGTTAACTTTGAAATTTTATGTCTTCTGTCCTGGGAAAAACTTTAAAACTGTTAGCTGTAGTAAATAACTGGACTATATAGCAATAAGATAGCCACTTCTGCAGAAGCTTTTATTCTGCAGCTAGCGCACAAGCGAGAAAGCAGCACAGCTGCAGTACTAAGATTTTGCAACAAGCATCAAAACCCATGGCAAGAAAACCAGTTCCCTCACTTCAATCACCCTGATCCAATTATATTTGATTCTGTGCCAGGGTAAACACATTTAACATGCTATGACAGAGCAGAACCAGAAGAAATAAGTCAAAGGATTTTCTTGGTTTTTAAGGGAAGTTGAATTTACATCTTTAAAGTGTTAACAGGTCTGAAAAAAAAAAATCAAGTATTAGAATACTGTTTTCTTACTACAGAGAAGTTACAGTGCACACTTGTTGCAGATTTATGCACAGAAGATTCAAATAATTTCATCAGTTACCCTAGGTTAGAAGCAACACAGGAATTATTGTAGATTCAAAAAGGCTCCCTACCAACGAATCTGAATAACTGAACTGGTCTTAAAGTCAATCAAGCAATTCCACATATCTCAAAATGGGTTTGTGTCACAATACAGCTTTACAAGCTTCTATTTTCCAGTTTACTGCAGAATAATTTCTTCATATTCACCAATATGAAAAAAGAGAAACAGCAAGTTAGGCCTATGCAACATTTTGCCTTCCCGTGATCACTCATCACTTTGCTATAGGTCTAGTTTTCCTCCTACCTGGGTATTTTTCTGTCAACTTTCTGCAGTTATTTTCCTGGTCAAACCCATTTATTTTACTGATGATTACTACTGTCACACAGAGACGTAAGTCCTGTTTGTTAGTCAAGATATGACATGCCTTCAAAGCAACAGAAGCATAGCAGTATGTATTTCAGGTTCCATTACTACTTCCCAAGAAAATACATCTTGCTTATCTTGGACATCTTGCTTATGAGAAGCAAGGTTTTATTCCAGCCTGCTACAAGAAGTCACAACTAGGTCTGCATATTTAAAAGGTGCTTCAAGTAACACAAGCATAGAGGCTGGTCTGCAGAATGGAGAATGCTTTAAAAAAAGGCTCGGAAGTACTCTTCTTTCTTCTCCTGCCATGAATTTAGAAGTTCTACTTTTAACAGGAGTACATGTTAAAAACATTAAAGGCTAAGATTACAAACACTGCCTCTGCCTCCTTCAGATGCACCTGCTACAAGAAAGACTGACTTCAAGCCTATAAAAATCCTTGTACGAGGACCATGACATTTCAGGATAAAGATCATTTTTAGGTAAAGTTTGAGCATAAACTGAGCATGCAACAGTAATGCTTAACCTATTAATACACTACTGAATTTCGCCTAAAACATTCAGGTTAAGAAGTACACCCTTTTAAAACCTGTTAAGTATAGACAAGAATGACGTGTACAGGAAAGTCTCAGCTTAGTGAGGGTTAAGACTTTTTAAGTTAAGCAATAGATTACCCATTTTAAAAGAAATCTAGGAATGGCCATGTACACTGTGTTAAAGTCTGATTTAGTCCCATTTTATTTATTCCCTACTCCTACTGCAACCAGACTTGGAATCAGTTCTGCAGAAGCAGCTCATTAGCAACAGAAGTGCCCAATTAAATAGTTGTTCCACAGTTAATTCCACCTTCTGAATCATTCATTATTAACCTCTCACTCCTCCAAATCACCTTCATATTAAATAGAAAAGTATTCTATACAAACTACATTACACAAGCTATCACTATTCCTAAAGCAAAGCAATACATTTAGAACTTAGGAGACACTTACCCATATTGCCAGTTTAGCTTTGTTTCCATCAACTGAAATAGTTTTCACCTTGAAGTCCACACCTAGAGAAGGAAATATATTTCAGTTCTTCAAACATACTACAGCTATTTTTGAAAGAGAAAGTAAAGAGAATAGAAAAAACAAACTGAGAACAAGTTGTGCTTTGACAGGAGCAAGAAAAGTAAGTTTCATTGGCTATTTATGAAAATTGCTCCTAAACTCACAGTTCTGCTGCAGACAGGATTTTGCAAAAGCCTAAGGGCCTTTTCAGCCATTGACTCAAAATGCAGTAAGTATTTATAAAGTAAGGCAAATACTACATTTCCTGTATTAAAGCACATATTACAGGACAAATATTCAAGTTTATAATTCAAATGGATTAGCTTATGTTTTGTCACAAAGAAAAGACAGAGGAGGAATAATGTGGGGGCCCTACAAGGATCTGGAGAAGGACCCTTCATCAAGGATCATAGCAAATGGACAGGGGGCAAAAGGTTCTAATTTAAACAAGTGAGATTCAGGTTAGATGTAAGTCCTTCACTGTGACGGTGGTGAGGCACTGGAACAGGTTGCCCAAAAAAGTGGTAAATGCTTCATCCCTGGCAGCGTTCAAGGCCAGGCTGGACAGAGCCTTAGAAGACACGTTGCAGCACAAGGCATCCCTGCCTACGGCAGGGGGGCTAGAACTAGCTGCTATTAGGGTCCTTTACAATCCAAACCATTCTGTGGTTCTATGAACTTTCTATCCATTACTCATACGTGTTTTCTCCTTGAGTATAACCATCACCTTGAGGAACAACACACTTTCAAAATAAAGAAGGAAGCTGCATTCAGGTAACTATACACTCTGTTTCCTTTCTTAAACAACCTGACCAAGGCCCATCAGGGTGATCATGCAGAGGTAAACCATATAAGGTGACACTCATTTACTCTATGACTCTATCCTGTGAGAAGTAATGTTATATGACAAGAATTCCTCTAATAAAGATGTCAAATAAGCTTTGGATGATTTGAACACATAGTATATCTCTTACAGGGATTCCAGCAATATCAAAAACTCCCCAATACCATGCTCCATGACCAAGCATTAAAAAACAAACCAAAAAATGTCAAGCCAAGGTGTGCAAGATGTTAATGACTGCAAATTCGAAGGATATAGCAACACGCATCAGTTTGAAAGGCTGAGGACAGCTACGATCCATTTTGCTGTAATTTAATCCTTACGTTACCAATAACAAGTAACAGGAAGTATGTTTCAATTACTTCAGTGACTCCCCAAGAGGCAGCAGCCCTGAAAGGAACTGGTAGTGTGGAAAGTTGGATACACTTGAAAGTTGTGCACCTAAAGGTAACAGCAATCTTTTTGCACTTTGACTTACAATGGTAGCCATCTGCTACAAGAATTTTTGTTTAACTATTCTTACACAAAACATTTAAGCATTAAACTGTGCTTACAGTTCCAAGGCCATGCAGATTACAAACAAGCACAAACAGCTGCCAAAATGTGTTCAACTTAGCCACAGAGCTTATACAGGATGCTTAAGGAAGCGCGCATTGCAAGTAGATTTACAGCTTCACTGCAACTGAAGTTTAAAAGGTTTTTTTCTCTTTATTTCAAGGAAAACTCTATCAAACTACATTAACTTTTGCAGTAACTGAACAGAACTCTATTTTTCTCAGGGATTAATTCCTAGCCCCTAACCTATCTTATCTCTTCTTTCACTGTAATTCCACATTTCTTTCCATAAACTGTACAAATACCCATTGCTCAGCCAGGATGTCCAACAGCTCAGAGTGCATTCTTTTATCAATTAGTCTGACATCAAAACCTGTAGCTGCAGATACTACAAGTCAGTCAGATGCTTAACATAACAGATGAAAGGTATGTCATCGTAGTTTCAAGAAGGAAAACTTTTTTCCTTAGGACAAATGACTAAAGGGTATTTTGAAGCCACAGTATCCTTCTCATTGAATAAACAGATTCAGTA
Organism: Psilopsiagon aymara; assembly: GCA_024733675.1. Classification (NCBI taxonomy): domain Eukaryota; kingdom Metazoa; phylum Chordata; class Aves; order Psittaciformes; family Psittacidae; genus Psilopsiagon; species Psilopsiagon aymara. Next base: position 143,743 of record JANRGW010037889.1, read on the forward strand.
CCTTGTGCCTGAACGGTTAACAGAACGTACATATAAACCTTTAGTTAGCCTTGCTGCTGGCTTAAAATTAACAGATGCTTTGAATTCTGCATAAGCAATGCAAGTAAACTAAGAATCTGAACGAGTGAAAAAACCCCATGTGTGACAGACTTATTACTGAAAAGCAGAAGTACTAAAGCTACCTAAGAGCACACCAAAGTACATTCTCTGAAAAAATCAAGACACGGCAAACACAATTCTAGCAAAGCAAGGAGTTCAACACATATAAAAGCCAGTTAAAAAAAAAAAAACAAAACAACAAAAAAACAAACCAAAACAAAAAACTTTCTAATAACTACATTTTTTTATTGCTGATCTCTCTTTAAAGAGGAAAAGTGGAAAAAATGCAGGGCTAAGGCAATCTTATTAAATTGAATAAACAGGGTACTTATGTTCCCTAAATACATGTGAAACACAGACATGTTTGTGTGGCATGTCAGTTCTGAACTTTCAAGAGTGATGCTTCTATCTGTGACAACATAAAGCAGACAGTGCTTTCCACCATTCCTTGAAGGAAGCCAGAAATAAGACAGCTCTACTAGACTGTACTCCTGTATGTTGACACCTACAGGACCAAGTGCAAGGAAGGCTAAAAACTTATGAGACATCAGATCTGTGCAAAACATCACTTATGAAATAGGAATTGCACTGAACACTTATCTAGAATCTCTCATAAAAACAGCAGGCAAGTAAAGACAAGCATAAGCAGTAAGGACAACAAAAAATACTAGGGCATATATAGTCTAATAAGATCCATGTGATGAAGCCCAACGAACATGCCAGAGAATGCAAGGAGGACAGGTGATCCTACTACAGGCAGATTAGGATCTGCCACTAGCAAACCTTGAGCTGTTGCCATGTAACAGCCAACATTTAGCTACTACACATTGCTGTTAATGCATTTTGACAAATCCCGAAGAATTACTTCAGGAAGTAATTCCTTAATTTCTCAAATAGGGCACTGATGTCACTTTTCATAAAGCACACTCTGCTGTATGAACAGCAGAATGAAAAACAAACACAATAAAGATGCCCACACTGACACCAAATTAGTCTACTGGTATTCAAAACATCACGAAAACTAAAGTAGCTATTCTGCACTGACTTCCTGGCCCATATGGTTGACATACCAAGAAAGTGACGATTTGAAGCATATATTGTGTCAAAACTACTTAGATTAGAACACAAGATTGCCATCTTCAACACCTGGTCTGCTCCACTCCTGTTTCCTTCTCAGCTACCTTCCCTCATGAACTGAGGTATGGCTACATGCGCACGTACAATTTTATGAGCAATGAAATGAACAAAAATGGGCCTCTTCCCTTGGCTGCTCAGTGTTTTACGTGAAATGGTATTCCTGTATCTTATTAACATTAATAAAAATTAGATCAATCAATTTATTGACTTCTTAAGCAATCAGACACAGCTTGCTTTGTTTGCCAACAGCTGAACTCAAAATATATTATACAAGTCCTTAGCCATAAGTCTTCCTACAGAGGAAGTAAAAAATGCAATTGAAATGCATTGTGTGTAAAACTCATCTCTATTTTTTTTTTTTTTTTGCTTCAGTTATTAATTTGGCACAGAGCTGCATCACTTTCTTTGAAGTTTCATTCTGCTTCCTTGGACAACCATCTATATAGTATATCCTGCATTCTGGGTCACAACTCCAGCACAACTGACTTCACTGTTGGTAGGTATCATACCAACACAGCAAGGACATAGTTGCTTTTTTCCCAGCAGCTCATGGATTCTTGGCTCTCTTCTTCTCAAGACTAAGAAGTTACCAAGGGACTAAGGAGGAGAGAAAAAGACACATAGTAATTTCCTCCCTATAAAGGAGGAGCAGAAACCACACAGAGCCTAGGACAGTCCAGTATTGCCAGGATTTGCAAGACCTAACATCCCCTTCTAAAGGGAGTCTTCGGTCTTCTTAAGATAGCTACCAAGTGTCATATTACATTGAGCACAAGTTCTGGACAGCAATATTGCTGTTCAAACAACTTGACAGTTATCTCGCACAAAAAAAAAAAAAAAATCAGTAGGAGATGTAGCTCTTACATTTCTATTTTAGCCTGAAACACTAGCAAACAGAAAACTGCAGGTTGTTCCACCAGAGCTTTTCACTGCCCATACCTACCCACTTCCATCTTCACGGTGAAACATGATATTTGTATCTGTTTTCCCAGCCAAGGATATATTTTTTGCATAAAGGGGACAAATACAGGCCAGTACAGTCAGTGCTTTAACCAATAAGCACTGCATGCTGGAACTGCATCCACATCATTTTTTCGCTATAGGGAAACCAGACATGCCTGAACTTCATTACCAGTCAGGCAAGTCTGAACAAGCTACAGTTTTGTCCTGAAGCAGGTATAAATTTTTCTAATGTAGCATCAGCACAAGACTTACCAATGGTTGCTGCAAGTTCCGGGTCAAATGTATCATCTGTGAATCGCAGCAGAAGGCTGACAAGAAAAGAAAAATAAGAGTTACTTTTACCGCAGCATACCCATAGCTTGCCCAATAGCTTGCCCAAAATCTGTAAATTACAAGTCTGAAAGTAACAGTATCACATAACTAAATAAAAGCATAGTTCATTTTTCATAATTTCTCTCCGACAACAGACGAAGAAGGAAACATGAAAAAAACACAGTAGACATGCTCTGCTAGAATAGCACGGGCCTCTTCTATGCCTAGAATCATAGAATAGTTAGGGTTGGAAAGGACACCAAGATCATCTAATTCCAACCCCCCCTGCATGGGCACAGAGGCCTCACACCAAACCATGTTGTCCAAGGCTCTGTGCAACCTGGCCTTGAACACCACCAGCAATGGAGCATTCACAACTTCCCTGAGCAACCCATTCCAGTGCCTCACCACCC